>JAREIK010002599.1:0-50479 GCA_029783825.1 Sapria himalayana | reverse complement strand
GACATGATCATATTCGGAAATGATGATTTTTTTCCAATTAGTAGCTAGGAGAAATGATAGGGGTTGACCATAGAATAGGAGAGAGCTGTCTAGGTACTTAGATACCGATTACTGCTCAATCTTATCACATTCTGATACTGGAATATTGAATATTACAATGGTGGAAAATTATATGAGTCTAACTTTCTATGCTACTAAGATGGCACAAGATCTATTGACTCCTCCGATGACGAGCATAGTAGTGGACCTACTTTTTTTTGCAGTGAATATTGATTTTGGATAGGAGATTGATATTATATCAAGATATTGTTGAGGCTTAGTATGCATGAAGGATGAGAGAATTCAAGGTTTAGCATTAAAATCATGTTGGATTGGGGAGTGGGATACAATGAATGCGGAGGAGTTGATTACTATGATGATCCATATGATCGTGATATTGATATTGAGGTTGAGATGATAGTGATACGAAGATAGATGATTGATGAGGTGCTACTTGATGCTTGATGGTTGACGATTGCAAGATTGAGACATTCCGACAGCGACACTTTTGTTAATTATGCATTCCTTATGAGTATCTTGATTCTGATTTTTGATTTCGATGTTTGTACTTATTTATTACATTGTATTTGCTTTAGTTTGCCTATTTGGCACTGGCTTTGTGAGTGTGAATTTGTTATTTTTGTTAAATAAATTTTGTGGTTTATTTATGTTTTTTTTTTAATAATTTCATTAAAATTTTAAAATATAAATCAAATAAATTATAATCTAATTAAAACATTTAACAAAAAATAACATAAAAAATAAAAACTTTATAACTATTCAAATAATTACAATTTACAATTTAATATTTTAATTATTATCTAATTATATTCTATAAATACATAAATATTGTAAACAAAAATGAAAAAAATAAAAAAAAATTTAAATTTATTTAAACCTCCCCATATAGACCTGACCAGGCACGACGAAAAACCAGTCGTGCCAACTGAGCCATGCCGAGCCTTGCTTGAATAAACAGTTTAGGGCCAGGCATGGCACGGTTACTGTAGTCGTGTCTAGCCCGGCATGGTAGCATGGTTGGGCCTACAAAAATCATGTCATGCCGGCTCAGCACGACTCGTTTGACACTTCTACTTTAGATTGGGAAAGGTTCCATTGTTAATCCATCGTTATATCCACTTTAGCTACAGAAAAACTCCATTTAGCTAGTTACTAGCTATTTGGGATTTTTCTTTTAGTGATCTCTATCTATCTATTTATATATTGTTATATCTCTATGTATATATTATCTATCTATATATTTATCTATATATTTTTCAATCTATCAATCTATCTATCTAAGTCTATCAATCTACCTATAATATGTCTATTTAACTATCTATAATTCTCTATATCAATCTTTTTATCAAAATGTCTATCAATATTTCTATCTATCAGTCTATCAATATTTTTATCTATCTATCTATGTCTTTATCTATCTATCTACTTATATATCTATAAATTAGTTTATCTATCTATATGGCTATCAAATTGTAAATAAATTTGTTTATCAATCTATCCTTCTATCTAACTATTTATATGTGTATCTATCTATCTATTTGTCTATCTATTTGGTCTATCTATTTGTCTAGTTATCTATCAATCTATCGGTTTATCTATCATTATGTCTCTCTATCTATCATTTTTATATCTATCTTTATATCAATCTTTTTGTCTATCTATCTATCTATCTAACTATTTGTCTATATATTTGTCAATCAATCTATTTGTCTATCTATCTATTTGTCTGTCCATCTATCTGTCTATCTATCTATTTATCTATTTGTCTATCTATCTATCTATTGATCGAATATCTATTTATCTATCTATCTGTCTATCTATCTATATATCTATCTATCTATTAGTCTATCTATCTGTATATCAATATATCTATCTATTTGTCTCTCTATCTGTTTATCTATCTATCTATTTGTCTTGCTGTGTCTATCATTCTATCTATCTATATGTCTATCTATCTTTCTATATATTTATCTATCTATCTATTGTCTGTCTATCAAACCTAGCTATCTGTCTACCAATCTATTTGTCTATCTATCTTTCTATCTTTACATTTGTCTATCTATCTATTTAAGAATCTATATGTCTAGCTATCTCTCTATTTATTTGTATATTTATCTGTCTATCTATGTGTATCTATCTTTATATCAATCTATCTCTATATTAACTATCTATCAATCTATCAATTTGTCTATCGATCTCTCTATTAATCTATGTATCAATATGTCTATCTATCTATCTATATATCTAACTATCAATCAATTTTTCTATCTATCTATTTATCTATCTATCTATCTATGTATTTGTCTATCTATCTATATAGATATATGTCTATCAATCTATCTATATATCTAACTTTCTATCTATCTATCTATTTATCTATCTGGTAATCTATTAGTTTATCTATATGTTGACCTATCTATTTATCTTTCTATGTTTCAATTTGTCTATCTATCTATATATCTATCTGTCTATCTATTCTCTATCTAATTTATATTTATATGTCATTTATATGTTGTTCTATCGGCCTACTACATACCTATCAATCTATCTATCTATCTATCTATCTATTCTATCTGCTGTCTGTCTATCAATCTATACATATATCTACTTCTTTATGTCTATCTATCTATCTATTATCTTTTATATATATATAATATCTGACATCTATCTACCTATCAAACATCTATCTCCTCTCTATCAATTATCTATAAATCTATAATCTTTATATCCATATTTTATCATTGTGTGTATCTATCTGTCTATCAAACAATCTATCTATTTTTTCTATCTGTCTACCTATTTATTCTATGAATATGACTATCTTTTCTATTTATCAATCTACTTTCAATCACTCTATCTATCTATCTATCACTCATTGTATCAATCTGTATATAAATCTATCTATCTATCTTTCTGTTTGTCTCTCTATCTCTCTCTCTCTCTCTATCTATCAAACTATTTGTCTATTTATCTATCTATTTATATGATTATCTAGCTGTTTAATTCTTGTCTATCTATATGTCTATCTATTTACCTAACTATCTATCTAACTATCTATCAATATGGATATATGTTTGTCTATCAATTTGTCTATTAATATTTTTATCAATCTATCTATCAATCTATCTATTAATCTATCTATCTATCTGTATATCTATTTGTATTTATCTATCTTTCTATCTATATATCTTTCTATCGATATGTCTATCTATTTCTCTATCTATCTATCTATATATCTTTTTATCTATATCTCTATCTATCTATATATCTTTCTATCTATATGTCTATCTATATATCTATACATCTTTCTATCTATCAATCTATTTATCTATCTATCTATCTGTTTGTTTGTCTGTCTATCTATCTATGTAAATATCTTTCGATCTATCTATCTATCAATCTATCTATATGTGATTTTCCCATCACTAAAATAGAATAATGACAAATTATTGATGAAAATTATCCCAATCTAAAGTGCTCTTCATAAAATATTAACTAGAAAAATCCCTATCAAATTTTTTAATGATGGAAATTCTGTCGCTAATTATAAATTTTTCCTAACGATTTTTGATTGTAATTAAGAATAATAATTTATATTTTTCGATTGAAAATGTACAAAAAATTCTCTAGCTAAATTAGCTATAGAAAATTCCCTAGCAATTTTCATTCCAAAGCTATTATCATAATTATATTTTTTTACAAAATATTTAATTACATATTTTAAATTTTTATATTAAATTGAATAAAAACATATACTATAAACCATTATTTAAATTAATAAAAAGAAAAAGTAGTTAATAAATTATTTTGATACAATAGTTACATAGTTAAAACAAAAATATAACATAGGTATATAATCATTTTAAACTAAATCATCATCCTCACCATATGATGCATTTGTGATAGGTTCTCATATGTGGATACTCTGCTGGAACTCTGTTTGCTAACTATCTTGTCAAGGATGCTAACTTTGACTCAATATAGGGCATCTTCTATTGCATTGCATTCTTCATTTCTTTCATTTCCGACATACACATCAATTAAAACTTAAATTATACGAAGGTTGGCAACTTATTAATTTAGCAAAATTATATATATGACCATCACTTATATAGCATTTACTAATATGCACGAAGAATTCTGATTCAGAGAATTATCGAGTTTTGCAGCACAAATATATCATTTACCAATCATTGTGCAAATTTTTATCCATAAAACAAATATTGAATTTCCAACAGCCTATTTTAGAACATGGAAGAAATAATATAATTACCCAGTAGCTATTGGAATCATCACCAAGAGAGAATCCAGTAATAGATTAATGTCCACTATCAGAGCCTTATGGCACATCATGAGAATGAAGCCTGTATTTGGTCTTCTCGCACATCAGCTTCAGAACTAACCCATACATAATTTGGACGAAGAAATCAACATTACTCAAATTAAAATCTTTTAGTTTATTGAACTTGCATGATACTAGAATCAAACATCATATTTGAAACTCATGATGCATTTTAGTTTTGAACAATAAGGATCAAAAAATACATATAAAATTCGATGTATATAAAATATAGAGCTCGTAAAATATTTGGCTTCTAGTCTAACAAGGCTTCCCATTACTAATTCCATCAATTAGGTATATCTTTTTGAATTTGCCTACATGGCAGGTGGATTCTATGTTTCTAACCTCAATTCCTTCCGAAGAAGTGATTGATGCTGATGCAATGGATGGCCAATCGATGTCTAAGTTAAGATACAAAAAAATTGAAAATATCAAAAAGATTCATGGGCTGCAACAAGTTAAGTAGTATGATAGCGTGTAAGCAATAAGATATGGTCATCTCATGATAATGTCAGATTAGGATCATTATCACTCGCACATTAAAGGTTTAGTGATCAATTTCATTCACTATTACTGGCCATCTTTGCTTAGGGTTCCATCATTCTTAGTTTATTTTATCACCCTAATCATGAAGGCAACACAAATAAGTGGAAGAGGTGTACCCTTCTACACTAGTTGAGTTTATCACATAATACTTTAACCAACTGATGAGGATTTCATCATGCACAACTTAATGAAAAAGTGAACTGGAATAGCTGCTAAAAAATATCATCATATCTGCTACTTATTCTCCTCATCAAAAAAATATATATCAATAGCTTCAAAAATTATCACCTAAAAATGGAAAAAAACTATTGATGCCTTTTCTCATAAACACATACTATGATGCAAATGTGCTAGTAGAATTATAGTGATCAATAGGGTAGTGGCATTGATGGACTAAGAATATAGTTAGTAGCAGAAAGGTGGTAATGGCAACACTAATAGTGGTGGCATAGAAAATAACAGCTAACACTAGGGTCTTAGTTGTTATTTTCTACCGTCTCTATGATGGGCCAAAACAACATATTCAAACCTTTCAGTTATGCAAATGATAAGTCTACCAAATAAAGACTCATATTTTAACTAAGAAAACTATGAAGAAGCAGCATTCTTCATGCATATTTTCACCTAGTCATATTCATGATCACCAAAGCCAATATAACCCCACCAGATATGATATGGAAACCCCAACTTAAAAATCTAAAACAAATTACGGCGTGATTTATGCTACACACTGGATACACATAAAGAAGAAACAAACAAAATACCTCTTGTTCCACTCAATGGCTTGCACTTCATTAACTGGTTAAGTCGTCTATGATTCCTTTTTCACTTGAACGGAAACAATTAGAGCTCAACTTCTTCCATGCCTTACTTTGGACTATGAAATAATGTTTTGTTTAAAATATTTTTATAAATGTTACATATATATAAACACTACAAGAAAATCTCATATAGCTAGGGACAATTCGCTAGCTAAATAAGCATTTTTCGTCGCCAAACCGAACATAGTGATGGATTAACGATGGAACTGTTCTCAATCTAAGTGCTCATCACTAAAATTTAGTGAGAAAAAGTGTCCCTAGCTAATAATTTAGCGACAAAAAATTCCCTAGCTAAAAAATTAATTTTCCTAGCTAAATTAGCAAGCTAAATGAGAGTTTCTATCACTAAACGGATATAATGATGGAAGCTTTCCCTAACTAAAGTGCTCGTCGCTAAATATTGGTGATGGAAAAAGTCCCTAGCAAATAAATTTAGCGACGAAAAAAATTCATTGCTAAAATAAAGTTATCCCTAGCTAAATTAGCCAGGGAAAATTTCCAAGCTAATTTAGCAAGGGATTTTTCCCTTGCTAATTAAGTAAGGGAATTGTCACTAGCTATTTTAATTTTAAAACTATTTTCAGAATTTGATTTATTTAAAAATTTTTTAATTAAATAATTTAATATTTTTATATAAAATTGAATAAAAATAGAAACTATAAATGATAATTTATCATTTTAAAAAAATCATTTAATAACTTATTCTAATACAATATTTTACATAATTAAAGAAAAAAAATAACAAAATCTTATTACATCTTATTCATCAATGTAGCTACTGACAATGCATAAAGTATAATCTATCCATGTATTGACATTGCTTTCTTTCCCTCTGTTCCTTCAAACACCAACTTTCTGCTGCGACAAAGATGTCTGAGTCTTGGTGCAGTCATGTCTAGTGAAAATTCATTCACTTATACAAGCTTCGTATGTGGAATAATGTGGTACCATATATATAAGAAATTTAAACTACTCAATCAAATCAAAATAAATAAAAAAAAGATATGTTTTTATAAAATATAATACAGCAGTATATATGTACATATATACTAGCATTTCATTGGTACATATATTATTGCAGCATAGGTACATATAAACTGTAGTATTATGTGTACATATATACTGAGTACAAATATACTCACTATATATGTACATAAAATACTATAGTATTATTGCTGTATATGTAATTTGTTTTTACTTAATAATCTGTTTTAATATTTTCATCTAAGTGCAGGAAAGGAAATATTAAAAGCCCGGGGATGCAGCAGTAGCACAATAACGGAGGTCCCGCTGACCGGTTAAATGAACCCGATGTTTATTTTTGTATAAAATGATTTGTATTTATTTTTTGGGCGGCTGTTTTTTGACTCGGTTGAACTGTTTATCTTCGTTCTCCTCTCTCTCTCTACGTGATTTCGCGACTGCCGAATTCTGCATACTGTAAGATGCTCCATTTCTTGGTTTTAATGTGTAACACATAAGCGTTTTCTGGTGGAGGTAGCTAGTCGTACTAAGCGACTAGCGAACCACGTTATTTCTGTGTTGATTTCTCGTTTTGATTCTGTCATGGATGCTTGTGGATTGGGATATATATATATTGCATGTTTCTGTGTTTTCTGTTGTTTTCTGTTCTTAATCTCACTACCCGTGGAAGCGTGATTTCCCAACAATTATACTTACATATATATTGAGTATATACGTATGTATATATCACTTTTGTTTTTATTGCTATTGTTGCCACTACCACTGCCACTACTACTATTGCTACCGCCGCTACCGCCACTACTACCGCCTCTACTGTTGCTAATAATAAAAGTAGGGCGGGCGATGATGCCGGCCTAATGAACTTGAGATTGAGTGAGTTTTTGACGAGCATGTGAGATGCTTCTCCAAAAATAGTACCCGATATTCCTCCTGGACCAGAATTACACGACACTACATGACACTACACGAGTATCATCATCATCATCATTCTAAGACTGAGTACAATTAGAGCCAATCATTGCAGAACCTAGAGCAAAAAAACTTATTTACTAATACGTTAGCTTTGTACCATGTGATAATTGAATATCAATATAATTACTAAGATTTTTAAGACCAACTTCTAGCTTCCTAGCTGGCCTGGACCAGAAATATCTTCATCTCGCATCATTAAGAAAGGTCTAATATCTATGGCTTTTATTACCTACATTAGTGAGCAATGCACGATGATGACCAGACCAGCCTGAGCAATTATATATTTAAAAGTGTGTCTGCGTGTAAATGAGTGTGTACGTATGTCAATATATACATGTCTACAGATAAAAATATGCACCAACTAATGTATATACTCAGTATATACATATGTATATACTATAGTATAAAAGTATGTATATACCAAGTATATATGTATGTATATATGATAGTAAAAAGTATGTATATACTGAGTATATACATAGAAATATACTTAGTATATACGAAAATATATACTGAATATATGCGTACAAATATACTCAGTATATATGATCATATATACTCGGTATATATGTACTTATATACTCCGTATATACGTAGATATATACTTAGTATATACATACATTTATACCAAGTATATATATACGTACATATTGTAGTATTATATGTACGTATATATAATCACATGGCCTTAGATGACACACACTTGTACTTTCATGCAAATACACATACCATCAAAGACAATAGAAGAAAATAATATAGGACTTAAAAATACGCATATATGTCTCTTAGCCATGGTCAGCATTTCTAGTTCTTTTTTCTCTGGTCACATAGATAGAGAACATTGTTACACCTACACATGGAGCATAACATACTATATTTACAAACAAATAACTGATAACAAGTAGTAGCAGAACTGAACTGTGATGACGTATATCTGCAAAAAATAAGAGTGTCAAGAACAAACCTGCATTTGTGTGGAATTAATTTTTTTGGTTCATCTCATAGCTTCAGAAGCTGAGGTGTTGTTCCCAGTACCATGGAGGACCAGCCAAAGATTTTACATACCTATAATAGGCTAAAACTCTACTCAAAAAATTCGGGGGCACACAAACATATTCACAGATATATAAAAATAGTTATTATAGACATG
Organism: Sapria himalayana; assembly: GCA_029783825.1. Lineage (NCBI taxonomy): Eukaryota > Viridiplantae > Streptophyta > Magnoliopsida > Malpighiales > Rafflesiaceae > Sapria > Sapria himalayana. Next base: position 41,604 of record JAREIK010002599.1, on the reverse strand, counting down.
AACAAACACAAATTAAAGTTTATAGTCATACAGCTTCCACAAAAATCTAAATGATGTCCAACAATGATGTTTAGAGAGAAAGAGAGTGCAAAAATAAAATATTTTAGGAATAATGAAGATAATAGAAGCTAGGCCTCCTTTTGATCAAGCTTGAAATCGGTAAATATGGGACCCATGCATTGGAAGGACCGTGGTAATGTCTGAATGCTTTGAATCCGAATTTTTTCATTTGACTCACATAATGTGTCCTACAAAGATTCATTATTAGATTAATTGGCAAAGCAAATAACAAAACTAGAATAAAAAAAATTGAAACCTATAAAAAATTTTATCATGTTTTGCTACTCATACAAAAATCAATAACAGTTCAGAAATAATTTTTATATGAAATCATCCTCATTATTAGTAGGAAATTTTATGCTAGCCTCTTTTAACGTGGTTTCACAGCTAGATCTCAAAATGCTATCTATTGCGTTAATTCTACTAACTAGTGACTCTATATAGGACATTTACTATTGCATTACATTCTTAATTTCCTTCATCTCATCATTTATTTCTTTAATTTCTTGCATTTCTTCCATCAAATAAATAATCTACTCATTCTCTTCTTTCATTTCCTACATTTCTTTCTTCAAATTAATATACTTCTCATGCTTTTGTTCTTTAATTTCATATATTTCTTCCTTCAATGAGATATCTGCTTATCCTTCTTTTTCATTTCGGTCTCCATAACTACATTACATTGAATTGTTTCAATTGCTTGTTGTTTGACCACCTCATCCACCATTGCTGAGATAGATGAATTAGAAGCATGACTGCTACACAAAATGCCACTCCCTTCGAGCTGATGCCATACACTCACTACTTCTTACGACCTCCTATGATCTCCAAATAAATAGGATCATAGTTAATTAGTTGAAGATCTATGTAACCCTCAACTTGTTGATGAGCAGCTGTCGCACGTTCTTCCATTAGTTTGTGAGATACAATAAAGAAAAATAATATTCTAGATATACATAAAATAAAATAAATATTTTGCATTCCAAATAATTTTAAAAATGTACTCTAGTATTATAAAATTTTATTAATATAACAAATTCTTATAGTAATCATCTGAGACTTTTTGTCAACAAACTGACCATCCACTTTCTTCACATGTATCTTCATGAAAATCTCAGTAAAATTGGGATCTTGACCCAATTTTTCAGCCTAGAATATGTTTTTATTAAGTCATAAAAAATCAAATGATCAAAAAAATTAACAAAATTAATAAAACCATGCAGAGATTTGATTTATTAGACTATTAGGACAACCACTAAATATATAAATGTTTAAAATTTTAAAATTGTCTGAAATCTCAAGCATGCTCAATGCTCAACTTTGACCCTCCTGTGTGTTGACAGATTCTTGAAACCTAGTCCAACTACCTCACTTTATCAATGTTTTGCTGGCAAAATCTGACTTTTTCTTCACATTTGGCTCCTCCCAATACTTAAGCTACTCTAGCCAGTCATCCTCGTATATAAAAATAAGCATTTCTTTCATTTTCTTCAATTTATGGACAAAATCATAATTCCATTGAGTAGCTTTGATCTCTCATAATGACTTTATCTTTCCATCAAATTTGGGCTCCCATGTGCAATGATTCTATATATAGAAAAATCACAAAAAATTATATTAACAACAAGAACATAATTATTTAATACTTGAATAATAACCAACATAATAGTTAAGTAATTAGATAATTATTTTTCAAAGCTTTTGTTTTGTTATTTTTACCTAAAAGTCATTAAAATAAGACTCTTTTGTCGATTCAGAAATTTTCTTCCAGGAGAATGCTTTAGTATCAGCCATTTTTTTGAAATACTTTGTAATTATAGTCGAACACTTGTGAAATGGAATAAAATTGTACAAATAAATAAATAACATCGAAAACAAACAAATCATAATAATATAAAAAAAACCACTGGCAGTAACATCAAATTTTTTTTTCAAGTCATATTTACATATTCTTTTACATCCCATCCACAATCTCAATTACTAACTTTACACTGGTTGTAGAGGAAGGCACAACATTTAATGATGTCGTTTGTTTTGTAAATGTGGGAACTATCGGCATAAAATATGGTGTAGAAGATAGAGATAGATCAAAAGTGTGCGAAGGAAGCATAATGATTGGTGGACTTATATCTAATAAAGGTGATAGTATAGTCTTAATGATGGTGTTGGTGATAGAAATGAAGATGGTGATTATTATGTTGAAATCTGGATATGGTGCGTATGAGATGGTACTGATTTTTCAACATGATGTAACATAATAGATGAATTTAGTTCATTTCTCTGTCCACGTCCATCCTCCACCATGACTACGTCCTTTGGGCACCATCTATTATACAAAATAAAACATAGAACAAATAATAGAGATACGATGAACCAGCATGTATTTTAGATAAAACACACCTATAGATTTTAACAAAATATAGAAAGTTTTTGATAATTTAATATCATAATAAAATTATAACAGTTTAATTATCATCATCACTATCATCCTTTAATGAATTTTCTCATATTTTGTTTGATTCCGATAGAAGTTCGAACTCATCTTCATATAGAAATTAATCATGTTCAATTTCTATTAGGCCACCATTTGAGTCACATAAATTTTCTGGATATTCATCCACATGCATAGGCTCAATATTATTTATGTAATCTTCTTGGAATGCCAGAGCAATATCTAAGTCTGCACTTCTTTGTTGAGATGTTGGTATTTCAATTTTGATCTAGCTTTGATTTTACAAATTGCCCATCAATCACTCTTATCACGAGATAAACTCGGATATGTATAAAAATATCGATACACACTTTAATCTGAATGAATCTTTGTGCCCATATTTCATGTAGGATCAAACCATACACACTTTAATAATACAATCCTGTTATTTTCAAGTCTAGGATACTCCAACTCAATAACTTCTTTGAGTTGACCATAATAATCAATCTCATCTGCACTATAACCCGAGCCTTTAATGCATACACTACTATTCATTGTTTTTTTAGAAGAACTGTGCCCAATTGTATGAAATTTATATCCATTAACAAAATGCTCAGGATAGGTTGTCACATATCTAAATGGTCCTTTACTTAGATTCTAAATGAAAATATTTGAATCTCCATTTGAAGGATCAATTGCCTGTGACATAAATTAAAAAATGATATTAAAAAATAAAAGATACTAATAAATTAAATAATTCAAAAATTTAAAACTTATTAATTCTCGCATAATTTTTGAACCTTTTCGCAAATTTTGTTTTTAAAATATAATCGGCATAATTGCTGGAAATTACTGGTTGCCTATATTTTAACTGCTCAACATAAATACTCCACAAATATAAAAGAGAGAAAAATATATATCAATTTTTAATAATTCCTATTAAAAATAAAATTAAATTATGATAAAACTTACAACCATTTTAGGTATACATACTCAATATATGGTGCAACATTCTCGCAATAAATTAAAATGTAGCTCTGGGTTGCTTTGTACACTTAATTCTATCATACATCTTTTCATTGCTCTTCCAAATGCTCTTCTAGGGTGCTTGAAGATAGATAGTTTGTCCACATAATCATCTTCTACCATCACATGACCTTTATCATTCCAAGGCACATTTCTATTCTTTGTATTGACATGATACTCAAAATAATAAGAATAAAATGATGATGCTTCTACTAAATATGCATTGCAAATTGAACCTTCAACTTTTGTGTTGTTTCTAAGATTCAATTTCAACTTACGAAGATACCTACAACCACAATGTTAAATTTCAATTATATTAATTTATAATATTACTTTATGTATGAAATAATAAAACATAGCAAATTATATGTATTTACCTTTGAAAAGAATACATCCACTTGTATTGAAATGGCCTTGCTATCCTTGCTTCATATGCCTAATTGACTGGCAAATGCTTCATCGAGTCAAAAAATCTCGATGAGAATATCCATTCAAACTTACAAATAATAAGTGGAATGTCATTCTCTAGCCTTACCATGTCATCTATTTTGATTGTGGTTGTAGTTAGCTATTTGAAAAACCAAGTACTATAAGGACCTTCCAAACACTTAAGAGAAGTAATTCATGGAATGAAATTGGTATTAATCTCTGCATAAATACATGACAGTCATGACTTTTTATTCCAATATATTAAGATTCTTCATATCAATGCATCTACCCATATTTGACACATATCCATCAATAAATTTCAAAATTTTAAACCATTCACACAATATTTGTCTTACCTTCTTATCAAGTGTGTGGCAAGCTTTAGGGAATTTTCCTGTTGCCTCATTCAGTTTCAATTCAGGATGCCGACAGTAATGATTCAGCCATTGTCTTGATTTTAAAGTTTCTTTTGTTTTTTCGTCTACATTAAGGACAATGTTGAAAATATTGTCAAACATATTTTTTTCAATATGCATTACATCTAAGTTATGATAAAAAAATTGGACTTCCAATGGGGCAGGTCCCAAAATATACTATGTTTCCTCTAGCCAAATATTTTGCCTATTTTTTCCATTACTTCCAGTAGCATCCTTTTCAATTACCTTCTTCAAACCCAAACTTTGAATCTCTGTCATAATATCATCTCCTAAACGAACTGCTGGTGCAATTGTAATAATAGTTTTATTTTTAAAAATACAGTTCTATTTCTTTGAAATGAATGATTTATAGGTAGAAACTTATGATGGTTATCAAACCATGATTGTTTACCACTAAATTTGAGGGTAAATGCATTGGAATTTGTCATGCAATATGAGAATGCGAATCATATTTCAGTACTCCAGCCAGACAACATTGAATATACAGAAAAGTCACTTACCGTCCACATAAGGGCTGCCCGCATAATGAAATTTGCTTCTTTGAGATATCATATGTATTCACACCAACATCCCACAAATGATTTAAATCTACAATAAGAGACAATAAAAAAATATCCAGCATGTTTTTTGGATTTTTTTTCATTGGAACCAATTTTGACAAAAACATATATTACTTCTTCATACACAACCACGGAGGCAAGTTATAAGGTGTCACTATCACTGGCCATGTTGAATAATATTGTCTAGATTGCACAAATGGTTGAACGCCATAAATGTAGAGACCCAATCTCACATTTCAACTTTCAGCTACAAAATCTTTATGTCTATGATTAAAATGCTTGCAAGCAAGTGAATCTGATGGACGACTCATTACCTCTTCTTCAACCTCATGCTCAGAATACCACCTCATATCATTTGCTATAGCATTTGATGCATATAGTCTCTGTAATTGAAGAATTAATAGAAAATAATACATCTTTTTAAATGCAACTTTTAATTTTTGTCACGTATCTACAACATGAGATGCCTTCTTAAATTGAGGATGATCAACAAACTTACCATTAATTAAATCACTATCACCACTCCTATATAACGTACTTCCATTGAACAATAATGAATTTTTTCCATTGGTAGAACCATTCCTTGTAGTAACTACTTAGTGTTGTAAAAGTTATTAGTGATCAAATTATTATCCGAAACAATCTCTTTCATCATTTATGTCACCTGATCAAATAATTTCTCAGACATATGAATTTTTACTTAATGCTCATAAGTCGAGCCACGAGTGACAATTACGAATGTGTTTTACAACCAAGCAACAACTCTTTATCTGTAGCTTTAAGCATTTCATAAAATTTCTGAGCTTCAGGATTAGGTGGTTAATCCATATAATCCATATTGAAGTAAGCACCAGTCCGTTATCATTATATGGTATGTGTTTGATGATTCTTCACCACAAGCAAATGATTCAGAACTCTCATTTTGGTCAATGTTCAAAGCCATTGTACTTTGCCCATGATAAATCCAAACAAATAAAATTGGCACAAAGCCATATTTAGCCAAATAGTATCTTATAGTGTTTGCATCATGAAAAGAGATATTCTGACACTTGTGAGGATTACATTGACACATAATTTTTTCTCCATCCATCCATCTCGATTGACTACATGCAAAATTGATAAAATTTTCAAGCCCACTCAAAAAATAATTATTCAAAATTCAATTTATAAACTTTCTGTATATCCACTGATGATTTGAACTCATTTTCCCCTGTTTTATTCACACAAAATAATTTTTAATCATTATTTAGAATTAAACATCCTATTATTTCAAAATATACTAATAATTAAATAAATTTACTTACAGATGAATATTTAAAAATTAAATTTCGTGAATATCGAGGCAAAATAATAGATAAAGGGAGCAAAATAAGATAATGCACAAGAAATGAGAGCAAAAAAGAATGATAATTATAGTTTGAAGGGGGAAAGGGGGAGAGAGAAAGAGGGGGGTAGAGAAATGGAGAGATGGGGGGAGAGGGATAGGATAGATAAAGAGATAGATAGATAGATAAAGAGATAGAGAGATAGACAGAGAGATAGAGAGAGAGAGAGTGAGTGAGAGAGAAAGGGGAGAGAGCGAAAGGGGAGAGGGAGAGTGAGAGGGAGAGGGAGAAAGGGGAGAGGGAGAGGGAGAGAGAGAAAGGGGGAGAGGGGAAGATAAATGTCGAAAGGGAGAGAGAGGGAGAGAGAACAAGCAAGATAGGAGAGCGAGAAATAAAATAATAGGAGAGAGAGAGAGTGAGTGACATAAAGAAAAGGAGGAAGAGAATGACACAGAAAGAATTGACACAGAGAATATACTGTTAGAATGAGGTGTTATATAAAATATAAAAATTAATTCTGTACAAACCTATCAGATATTACATATTTTTTCATACATAAGTTCATATATGAGCCTGAGGCCCAAGGGCTTGGAATAGGTAAGAGTACGACCCTTATTTATATTATACCATATATGAGCCTGACCAAAGGACACTCTCATGCTATGTGCTTACATAATGTTGATATTATATCTTTTGTTATTTAATTTTAAGTTAGTGCAACAAATTAGTATTATCCCATATATAATTAAATGTTAGTATGCATATAGCAAATGTAGTTATAAATAGTTACATATAGTTAAACATATAGTTATATATAGATATATGCATACATGTAGTTATAAGTAGATATACATAAATGTATACAAAGTTATAAATAATTATATAGATCTACATATTTGTATACGTAATAAAAAATAAAGGTATATTTATTTATATAATGTTTTTTATAGTTATACAAATATTTATATATAGATATACACATATAGTTAAATATTATGTTGTATGTTTTTATACATATAAATATAAATATAGTTACATGTGCTTATAAATATAGTTAAATGTATAGTTTTAACTTATATTTAACATGTATGAATATACATTTTTTCATATAATTTCATATATATATATATATACATATAGTCGTGCATAGGTATGGATATACTAAAATATATTTTCTATACTAATATATAAAATGTATATTAAATATATGTTGTAATTAATATTAAAATATAGTTATGTATAAGTTTTTATAGTTATACATATAGTAAGATATAATTATTTATAGTTATATGTTATTATACATATAATATATAGTTATAAAAAAGTATATATAGTAAACATTTAGTTATATATATATATATATATATTCATATGAGTAGTTATAATTAGTTATACATAATATATACAAAGTTATATACAAATATATAGAATTACATATATGTATGCATATGTATAAATAGTTAAAAATATAGTTATATTTAATTATATAATGTTTTATTTAGTTTACAAATATTTATATATAGTTATACACAATTAATAAAACATAATGTTGTATGTTATTATACATGTAATTCTAAATACAGTTACATGTGGTTATAAATATAGTTACACATATAGGTATACTTATATTTATACATATAGGTATATATATTTATTCATAAAATTTTATATAGGTATACGTATAGTTATGTAGAGGTATAGATATAGTAATATATATTTTTATAAACTAATATAAATAAATATATATTAAATATAAGTTGTAAATTATATATTTAAATATAGTTATGTATAATGCTTTTATAGTTATACATATAATAAGATACAATTATTTATAGTTATATGTTATTATAGATATAGTATATATAGTGATACATATTTTTATATAGATAAACATATAGTTATATAAAAATATATTCATACGAATAATTATACATACATAAATAAAGTTAAAAATAAATATATAGATTTACATATATGTATACATTATTACAAATATAGTTATATTTAATTATATAGAGTTTTATATAATTATACAAATATTTATATATAGTTATACAAATATTTATATATAATTATACACATATATTTAAACATAATGTTATATGTTATTATACATGTAATTATAAATATTGTTACATGTGGTTATACATATAGTTACACATTAGTTATACACATATTTATACATGTAGGCATATATATTTTTTTATAAAATTTTTAATATGTATACATATTTACAAATATAGTTATATTTAATTATATAGAGTATTATTTAGTTATACAAATATTTATATATATTTATACACATATAGTTAAACATAATGTCGTATGTTGTTATACAAGTAATTATAAATATAGTAACATGTGGTTATACATATAGTTACACATATTGTTATACTAAGATATCTAGATGTAGGTATATATATTTTTTCATATAATTTTATATATTTATACATATAGTTATGTATAGGTATAGATATAGTAAAATACATTTTTATATACTAATATATAGAAATGTATATTAAATATAAGTTATAAATAATATATTTAAATATAGTAATGTATAAAGCTTTTATAGTTATACATATAATAAGATGTAATTATTTATAGTTATATGTTATTATACATATAGTATATATAGCTATAAATATTTTTATATAGTTAAACATATAGTTATATATAGATATAATCATATAAATAGTTATACATAAATATATAAAGTTATAAATAAACATATAGATTTACATATATGTATACATAGGTACAAATATAGTTATATTTAAATATATATATATTGTTATTTAGTAATACAAATATTCATATATATTTATACAAATATTTATATATAGTTATACACATATAGTTAAACATAATGTTGTATTTTATTTTACAATTACATGTAGTTATTCATATAGTTACATAGATAGTTATACTTATATTTATGCATGTTGGTATATATATTTTATTATATAATTTTATATATGTATACATATAGTTATCTATAGGTATATAAATGGTAAAATACATTTTTATATACTAATATATAAAAATGTATATTAAATATATGTTGTTAATTTTATTTTTAATTATAGTTATGTATAATATTTTATAGTTATACATATTGTGAAATAAAATTATATATAATTATATGTTCTTATACCTTTGGGATCCAATGGCAAAAAGACAAAAAATATAAAACAAACAAGTTCAGCCTACAACAGATCAAAACAAAGTAAATGCGGCCTTGTATTTCAGGCATGCAATATATAAATATAAATACAATTTAAATCCCCCTAGAAACAGATGATGACATCCACATAACAGAATAAAACTCAAGCAAAATAGACTAAGATTATATCCACATCCAGAGTTGTCAACAAAGTTTGTCTCATCCTGCTAAAATTGTTTATGACTTGCTGGCAATGTAATTGGAAAGACAATCAAGACCCTCATAGAGGCCCACGCCAGAGTTAGCACAGGTGCTCTGAATGTGCCATGGTGTTGGTGAAGAGAGTGAAGTTCTTGCTTGTCAGTAATTTCAGTTGCATTCATCGCATTGGTAAGATGTTGATAATTGGCAAATACCAACAAAATTGTATCTCGATGCTTTTCTTTGTTTAGCATCCTATGCAACTCATCACTTGCTTCAACAACTCGATCTCTATCATTGCTGTCTACCACAAATATGAGACCTTGGGTATTTTGGAAGTAATCCCTCCAGAAAGGGCGAATCTTGTCTTGACCCCAACATCCCACACAGTGGAATTGATGTTTTTATTTTCAATAGTCTCTACATTGAAGACAATAGTAGGAATTGTGGTGACAATTTCACAAAGCTTCAATTTATATAGAATGGTTGTCTTACCGCCAACATCAAGACCTAGCATCAAAATCATCATCTCCTAATTGGCAAACAGGTTGCTAAACAGCTTTGTGAACGTAAACCCCATTTCTTCCACTAAATCTGAATCCCTTTTTCATATGGCAGTAAAGAGATCTAATGAGAGAAAGAAATAGAATCAATAGTCCTCAAGAGATGGTTACTAGAGAAGGCGGTCAAGCTCTATATGTTCTTATATCTATAGTAGATATAATTAAAAATAGATTTATATTAAACATATAATTATATATAGATATATTGATACAAGTAGTTATAAGTAGTTATATATAAATATATACAAACTTATAAATAAATATATAGATTTAATTATATGAATAGATATATGTATACATAGATACAAATATAGTTATATTTAATTATATAAAGTATTACTTAGTTATAATAATATTTATATATAGTTATATACATATAGTTATAAATATGTATGTAGTTAAAGATATAGTTATATATAACATTTGTATCGTTTTACATTTAGTAAAATACAATTATATATTATTATATATTATTATACATATGATATATTTTGTTAAAAATATAGTTATATAGAATTACACATATAGTTATAAAATATTATATAGTTAAAAAATAATTATATATAGTTATTAATATAGTATAAATAATGTACATAGTTACAAATATAGTTAAATATAAATTATGATGAGTTTTATATAGGTATACAAATATTTATAAATAGTTATCATATAGTATGATAACAACACACTCTCAAATGCCCAATTGAATTACACCACTATAGAGAAAGAACTTGTATCAACAATCTTTTCTTTTGGAAAATTAATATCATATTTATTGGGAACCAAAGTCATAGTATATACTAAATATTCTATAATCAAATTTCGCATAGAAAATAAAGATGTCATGCCTAGAATGATTTAATGGATTTTACTATTATAATAGTTTGAACTGGAGATATTAGATAAGAAATGTACATATAATCAAAAATTAAAATAGCTTATCAAGACAAGAAAAAGAAGATAGAAAAGTTGTTGAAGAAGATATTAGATAGATTTTTTTAATTGAACAAATTATAATATTGATGAAAATGTAACTTCATGGTATGTAGTATTGAATGAACCTTATCATTGCAAGTAGAACTCTGATCAAATTTTGAGGTAAAGTGTTATAGATAGGAGATTAGTAGTATCTTTCAATAATATCACTTTTTGCTCATGCTCTCACGAATTTGTGGAACATGTTAATAATTATGTGCTCAAGAATTTTTCTTCTCAAAATTAATGTTGATATTTACATATATATGCATGAATATATATGTGGATATACACTGCCCTACACACACACACACATTTATACATCCATATACATTACTATACATTATATATCAGCATACACACTTTTGTAATTTTGTATATATTCACACATGTTTCTACATTTTCAAAGTACTGTGTATTTATTTGTATGCATGCATATACTATTGTACACCCACACAAACATACACATATACCTATATAGGTAATGTATTTTTAAAGCTAAACATAAATATATATTATATATATATTATGTATGTGTGTGTGTGTGTGTAAATGTATTTAAAATTTTTTGATTTCGAAAATTTAATAAAATAAAATATTATACATTGTACACAATTTATAAAATATTTTAAATTATTTATATTTAAAACAAATATTTGTGTGTGTGTGTGTGTGTGTGCATGTGTGTGTGTCTGTAAAGCATATTAATGCATAAAATGAATTATGAATTATAAATATGAGCTTCTATTTTATTCATAGTTGTTTTTTTAATATTTATATTAAAATAACTATCATTATACTCATATATATAAATGAAGTTTGCATATTTGTAAATTATTTTGTTTTTACATTTATGTTAAAAATGAAAATATAGTTGATAAATATATAATATTTTTTTTGTTTTTCTATATAATTTTTTATTAAAATATTATTGTCTATGATAAATTTCTACTTATTATTTATTGTTATTAATAAATTTTTAGAAACTTTAAAATTCAAACAAATATAATGTAGTGCATATAAATAAATGCCTTTAATATTTTGTAAAAAATCATTTATTTCTTTTAATTATTTTCAAACAAAACAAATTACCATATAAATACATGAGTAAATTTTTCTACAAGTAATTATTTTTTTATTTTATTCAAAATATATAAATGACCATATCAATATATGAATTTGTTTTTTTTCAATACTTATTTTTAAATTTTTTTTAAATTTTATTACATTACCATGTTTTTTTTGTAATTAATATATACATTTCAAACATTGTTTATTTATAATAAATATAACATATTGCATATTATGAGGTGAAAATTTTATTTTGTAAATAAATTTTAATTTTAAAGTGTTATCTTTGTAAATTGAAACTACATCACATATATATTTTAAAAATTTTTTATTATATTTATTACACAAACATATTGTTATTTATTTTGAAATTTACAACATTAATTTTAAACAAATGAACATTTTATTAGAAATCAATTTTAGTTAAATGATATTATGTGAAACAAAAATACAAAATCTAAACATATTAAATCATAATGATTATACAAACTTATAAAAAAATAATAAAAATACATTTAAGGTTGAAAAAATTAAATTTAAGTTTCTAAAATATATGGGAAAATGATAAAGATTTATACAATATCCAGAAAAAATATGTATGAATGAGATGAATAATATGAATGGATATTAAGTTTCTGAAGCATGTAGTTATACATGTTGTAGATGAAGTTATATATTGTTTTTCATGTAATTATATACATGAAGACATATGGCTATGTATAGGTATTGATGTAGATAAATGCATTTATATATTGTAATATGTTGATATACATATTGTTAAATACATTTATATATATATATATATATATATATATATATATGTATGTATATTAAATATATATTTTTATATTTATATATAGTTATGTTTATGTATACAATTTTTATAGTTAAAGATATAGTAAAATACAATTATATAAGAAATTCAAATTATATCACACATGCATATTGATGTATAGTTATGTTTAAATACACTTATATAAAATAAACTTATATAAAATACACTTATGTTTATGTATGTTGTTTATGTATGTTGTTTATGTATACTGTTTATATATAGTTATGTATATTGATGAAGATATCAAATCAGCATACCTAATACTGTTAATGTATACCTTTTATGGTTACTATTTATATATAGTTATGTATATTAATGTAGATAAATACATTTATATATAGTAATATGTTGATATACATATTGTTAAATACTTATATATAATTTATATATATATATATATATATATATATATATATATATATATATATATGTATATTAAATATACATTGTTATATTTATATATAGTTATGTTTATGTATACTATTTTTATAGTTATAGATATTGTAAAATACGCTTATATAAGAAATTTGAATTATATCACACATGCATATTGATGTTTAGTTTTTTTTAAATACACATATATAAAATACACTTATGTTTATGTATGCTGTTTATGTATATTGTTTATATATAGTTATGTATACTGATGTAGATATCAAGTCGGCATACCTACTATGCACCATCAACTTATACACAATGAGAATGCATTATATCACAAATGCATGAAGTATGTATACGAATAAGTTTATATAAGCAATCCAAGCTTACCATGGTGATTAATGAAGAAGAATTTTGGATTAAAAAATAACAGAATCAAAAAGCACACTCTTGCATTAAGATAATCGATGAAGAATTAAGGTAGAAAATATACCTTAAATCAATAAGAAAGCTTGCTTATATTACTCTTCGATTAAGTTTTGATGTGTCGGTGTCGAGAGATAGAGGTGGACTGTGGGGGACTTAGCCGCTTCGCTTGTTAGAGTTGTCTCTCGCTTCTCGACAACAAGTGTTTATATATATTACCAAAATATTTAAATTTTTAATTATAAAAACATTAAATAAACAATATATATATATAATATAAAAAGACTTATTTTTTTTATTTATTATCAAAATTTTTTCAACAATATTCATGTGCGTGTAGCAAGGTACACATGAAAAACAAGTACCTTATAATTCTTTATTATAAAAGTAATTAAATAATAAATATATAAACAATTTAAAAAATATATAAGCTTAGCCTTATAAAATAAATCAAATAGCTACAAAATTTATAAACTTTATATAATAAGACATACATGAAAAGATGATTTGTCTTCTAGCCGCTCTCTTAAACGTTATAAAATACTCTTAATATTAAAAAATATATAAATATATACATTTTATGGTCATAAATTTTTAAAAATTCATATTAATTATTAAGAAGATAATATGAAATAATTTTAAAGGAATAAAATTTCATATTATTAAATATCATTACTTATTTTTAAAATTCAAAAAATTACGTAAAGTGAGAAGATAATTAAAAAATGTTATATTTATTATTATAATAAATACTGAATGTTAAAAGCTAATTGTAAAAATATTTCTCAATTGTTTAATTCTTAAAAAATATAGTAGGGGCAAATATCTATGTATTTATTCAAATTTTGTATTAATTATTTTTTTAAAAGTTTCTTATAATCATAATTTTTTTTACTTATAATAATATTAATGGTTATTAGTTTATTCGTCAATTCAGATATTTTTGAAAAAATTTTCTATTTAATCATACAATGACTTATTTTATGTTTTTATTAGTAGAAATTTTAATTTATGTTAATTTAATTTTTAAAATATCGTAAAAAAGTATATTACTTATAGAATTAATTATTTAATGTTACTTTAATACAAATTTTTAAGTTACTTAAAAATTATAAAAAAAAAAATTTTATACTTTTTTTAAAAATTTATACATCATAAAAATAATTATTTGTCCTTATTAATATATTTTTTTTGTATTTTTATATTTTTTATATTATTTATTTATAATATCCTTTTTTTATAATTTTATGAGGAGGATATATCTTTCAAGGATCACTCATCTATAGACCATTAACATACATTAAATAAACAAAATTAAATAAAATATTAAAACAAATAATAAATTAAAAAAAATAAATAATTAAAGATTGACTATAGAAATTCCGTCGCTAAATCCGTCACTATATTTTAGAAGTAATTAGCTAGGAAAATTTCATCACTAAATCCGTCGCTATATTCTGGATGTAATTAACTATGAAAATTCCATCCCTAAAATCCGTCACTATGATCAGAATGTAATTAGCTAGGAAAATTCCGTCGCTAAATTCGTCGCTATATTCCAGATTTTATTAGCTAGGGAAATTCAGTCACTAAATCCATCGCTATATTCTATATTTTATTAGCTAGGGAAATGCATCGCTAAATCCATCGTTAAATCCATCACTATATTCTAGATTTTATTAGCTAGAAAAATTCCATCGCTAAAAATGTGGCTATATTTCAGGGTTTTATTAGCTAGAGGAATTCTGTCGCTAACTCTGTCGCTATATTCCAAGTTTTATTAGCTATGGAAATTTTGTCACTAAATTTTTCGGTATATTCTAGGTTCTGTTAGCTAGAAAATTACCGTCACTAAATCCGTAGCTAAAACCTCCGCTTTTCTTGAGCAGAATTTAGAAAAATATTCTTTCGCTAATCGGTTGTAAATTTTTATTTCATTGAAAAATCATAAATTCCTTGCTAATCCTTTAGCTAAATGAACATTTTCTTGTAGTGAAATATATATATGTATCACTTTTATAAATATTATATAGTATGTATATCACATTTATATAAACATTATAAATATTATATATTTATATAAAAATTTATATGTTATATAAATGTTTAAAATATGTATACATATTTTATATGTTATATAAATGTTATCTGAATGTTATATAAATAATTATATAAATGGATAGTGTTATGTAAATGTTGTATAAATATTTATAAACATGTATACATATGTATAACTATTTATATATAACATTATATGTGTATATAAACATATCAATGTTTATATATAATGTTATACATTTATTTTTATTAAAGTATAGACATTCATTTTGTATTATCATACGATTATATAAACGTATAAAAGTTTGTATATAATGTTATTTTTTTATAATATTTTTAGAGACAATAAAATTATAAACCATATATTTCAATCACATTAATTTGATCTCTCATTCTTCTATGAGATATCAAATTTAATTAAGTATTTCTAGTCATATTACTATCGATGTATAACAATAAAATATAATCCATTAAAAAATAAAGATATAATTATCTCATAAAAAACATCATTAAAACAAAATCATTATATAATATATATTAGTCATATATATTTTAAATTTCTAATTAATTTGATTCATAAATTCATGATATGACTTAAAAAATAATGTAAATTAGGCTTCATTTTTATGCAAATGCTTCAAAATCAAAATATAATTGCAACTAATAATGGCATGGTGGTTTGGTTGGTAGGGTATTGAATTCATAACTACATGAAGAGTGCGAGTTCGATCCTAATTACTAACTAGCTATCAATATCATCATTTGATTGGCCAAGAATTAATTCCTCTTGTGGTTCAGGTAGATTGCTCTGGGTCAGATACCACCCAATTATATATATACACACTCACACACATCCACACACACACACACATATATATCTATATTCATACATACATATATATATATATGTGTGTGTGTGTGTGTGTGTCTATATACACATATATATGTCTATATACACACATACACATATATATATTTGTCTACACACACACACACATATATATATTTATATACCGACATATATATATCTATATACGTACATATATACATATCTATATACATACGTAAATATATATCTATATATCTTTATATCTATATACATACATACATACATATATACATACATACATACATATATATATGTATATATATCTATATCTATAAACATACATACATACATATATATATCTATATACATACATATAATCTATGTTAATATCAATTCAATTAAAGCAATCAATGTTGATAACTATAATAAAAAATGACATTTAATTAGTCAATTGAGCTTGGTTTGTATAAACATGTATGTGTGATCAAATCACAAGTTTCTTGGCTAGCATAAGGTTAGAGAAAGGTATATAAATAGATCTCTCGACAAATCTTACCATTGATATATCAAAGAGGTCATATCTAATTGTCTTGAACCTGAGACTTATTGCTTTTGAGCGAATAAATGTATCATTGCATCAAAAACATGATCTATTTTAATTTTATTTTAGGCATAGAAGTCACTATCGATGGACTATCATTAAAAATGGCATTGAATCCATCAGTTTAGCTTGAATATAAATTAGAGTACAACAGTGTGTGCATTTTGAGGAGAGATGTGAAGGAAAGGTACCTGAAGAATGTTCTCTAGCTCTTTGAATACAAAGTTAAGAACTCCATGAGACTTATCATGTGAATAAAATTTCGAATCATCTTCTCTTTAAAAAATTGATTATATTAAAAAAAATAAAACTACTTGAGAGTAAATTTTCCAGGCCACTTCCAGCTAGTACATCTCCTCATCAAATGCATAAAAAGTTTCCAAAACTTTAGGTGCACTGGCAAACTGCATGAACCTTCAAAAGAAAAAGTGGCAATCAACTTTGGTTAGAAAGACAATTGGTGGGTCTTGTTTGTAAACTTTTGAGTGTTCCTTGGGTAAAGCAAGTTTCATGATCATAGAATTGATTTGCTTTGATCTCGAGTGAAGAGCCTGCAAGACCTCTCAGTGATTCTATGACTTTTAACTGACTCACAAATGACTTTAAAAGACTAGTATCAAGCTACTCTGTCTTCCCATTGCTCTTGATGAACAAAGAACACCTACAATGAACAAAAAATCAATGAACATATACATATACATATACATATATATATATCTAGAGAGAAAGAAAGATAAAGAAAGATAGAGAAAGATTATATATGCACATGTAAAAGATATTACATCATTATAGATAAAAAATCTAACAATGATGATTTAGGTGATAGTTGGAGCACAACATAGTCTATGGGTGTATTTGCATTCATATTCTCCAATTATATGTACTTCCTCTTATTTCAATAACTTTTTTATATTCATTTATACTTATAGCAAATGAGAATATTAAGTGTGTGGTGCAGATCCTGGAAAATGCAAAAATAAAAAAAATGAAAAAAGATGATCAAATCAAATTTTGAATATTATGGTGCAAGTCTAAAACAACATGCATAAAATCGCAGGTCCAATTGAGATTAAAAAAAGAATAGCTAAATATGTAGAATTCGAATTTCAAATTAGAAACAAAACTTAATGAAAAATATAGTAGTGATTAGCTGAGAAGAAAAAAAAATGCAGATATGATACCATCAACACTAAAACTAATTCTAAAATCCAAATCAAAGAAGATTAGTTTCTAAGAAATGCTCATATTCTTCTAAAATAAACTCGAATGTAAAGCCAAATGAACCACATGATATTCATTCAAAAAAAAAAGAAACTATGATTTGTTGGGAATCAGAAACTAGATTATCAGTTAATGACAGATTGTACGTCGACAACCTGCAACATAGTGATATTCAAGTGAAACAGAAACATCACATTAGAATTAGTTGATGAACTTGAGTTACTTTGTTTTTAAACTACAAAATCTAGCACAGGATGGCATCTGTGTTTCATATTTTATCATCAATACCAAATTGATCAAATTTAACTATAGAAAAGTTAAAATTGATCTCTCATGGTGTTTTTTTTTCTATGTTACAGAAGTAGAAAATAATAAGCATACTTTTTTTTCCTAAGTTATAGAAGTAGAAAACAATAAGCATACATTTAGTATTTGAAGTCCATAAAACCCAAAAAAATTAATCATTAAAAAACAAAGTTTACAATAACCATATGTTGTTTCTCTCATAGTCGAGAGTCAAAATAATATAAGTGATGAAAATAGAAAAAAGAAGAAAAAAATTAGGGGAAAATGAAAAAAAATTAAAACTGATTAATCAGTATCAACCAAACTTTGCCAGTGGAAATCAAATTGAAAGAAAGATAGAAATGTAATTAGTATTCTGAAGGAGAATATCATTGTTAATCTTACTTGGTAACAAGAAGAAGTAGAATTATGAGTTGCACGTGCTCTTGTAGTCCCGTTTCACTTTTCCTCTCTTCCTCTTCACAAAGATAAATAAAAATGTTTAAGTGGTTGAATGCCTTAGCATTTTTATATTTCACGGAAACTATAAATAAAAAAATGAATGTAAATATATAAAAAAAAGAGACAAATATATAAAAGTAAACTAAAATTATACAAATTAAAAAATATAAATAAAAAAAAGAAATAGATTTTTATTTAACCATAAATGATATTATTTCATAAATAAAAAAAATATTATATTATAATAAATTATTTCATATATATATATATATATTATTGTTATAATTTTTTATGAATTCAATTTTTTTTATGAATATAATAATAAATAATTATATAGCCATTAAATTTTATATTATTTGATATAAAAGTATAATTTATAAAATTTTAAAAATTACTTAAAGTGAGAAGTTTAATAAAATAAGTTATATTAATTATTTTATTAAAATGAAATATTAAAGTTAATAAAAAAGATCTTATTCAATTGCTAAATTCTTATAAATTTCAGTAGGGACAAAATATACAATTTTAAATTCAAATCAACTTAAGGTCAGTTTGGTAGTACTTTTCAAAAGTGTTTATAGGGATAAAAATTAAATGTTTTTAGGACAAGGACAAAAAAATTTCATTAGTAATATTTTAAATAATTCTTTTAAAATCCTAAAAAAATAATTGAAGTGTTCTTTTAATAATCACACTGACATATTTATTTTTTAAATCATCAAGATTTTTTTTGATGTAATTAAAACATCTATGTATTTATCTTTAAATATCAATTTATTGTTTTTAAATTTTATGAAATATTTGAATTATTTTTATAATTCAAAAATTTCAAATCTTCTAGTAAATATTTTTTAAAAATTTTTATAATCATAAAAAATATTTTTTTTTAAAAAAATATAAATATTTACTTGTTTATTCATTAATTCAGAAATTTTTATAATTTTATTTATTTAATAATACAATTAAATATTTTAGTTTTATATTAGTAGTAATTTTTATGTTGGTTTATTTATTAATTAAAATATCTTAATAAATGATTATAATTATATAATTAATTATTTAATGTTTTTTAATACAAATATTTATATAACATAATTAAATTTTTTGAAAAAATATTTTGTATAATTTTTTTAAAATTTTATAATCATAAAAATAGTTTTTTAACCTATATTAATATAAAATATTTATTTATAATATTCTATATTAATAATTATATGAGAAGAATGTGACCGTCAAGGATTGCTTATCCATAGACCATGAAATACATTTAATATATGAAATTATATAAAATATTAAAACAAATAATATAAAAAAAATTAATTCATTAAAGATTTGCGATAAAAATTATCCCTAGCCAAAATAGCAAGAAAAAAAATCATATCTAAATACATATATGTTGTGAAAATTATCATTTAAGGAATAATCGCTAGTAAATAAATATAAAATCATTAAAAAAAATTTCAGAATTTTATTTAGCGAGGGATTTATCTTTAATTAATTAGCAAGGGAAATTCCAAATTTAAAGTTATTGCTAAAATGCCCACCATACTTTGTGTGAAAATTTACGATAATATTAGCTGGGAACAATTTTCAATCAAATATTTCGAAATCTAATCCATCACAAATCCATTGATAATTTATAATTCACCGTAAAATCAAACATCTCTTAATATTCACTAGCTAATTCCAAGATAATTAACATGGGATTATTTCACTAGCTAAATTTCATAGCTAAACAAATATTTTTTTTTATATTGAAATAGACATATAGATAGATAGATAGATAGAAATATAGATAGATAGAAAGACAAATAGATAGACAGATTGATAGATATATAAACAAATACATAGATCGATAGATAAATAGATAGACAGATAGATAGGCTGATAGATAGACTAATAGATATATAGATAGATAAATAGATAGATATATAGTTATATAGATATAAAGATATATAGATTGTATAGATATATATATATATATATATGGACAGATAGATAGACAGATAGATAAATATATAGACCGATAGATAGATAGATAGATATATAGATAGATGGATAGATAGATAGATACATAGATAGATACATAGATAGATAGATCAATGGTAAATAGATAAATTGATAGATAGATAATCATATAGATAGATAGATCGATAGATAGATAAACAAAAAGATAGACAAAAATATAGACAGATACATAAACATATATATAGATAGATAGATTTATAGATAGATAGATATATAAATAAATAGATAGATAGATAGACAGACAGATAGATAGACAGATAGATAGATAGATAACAGACAGATAGATATACAGATAGATAAATAGATTGATAGATTGAAAGATAGATAGAAGATAATTAGACAAATAGATAGATAGATAGATAGATATATATATATATACACACACACACACATACAGATAGATAGATAACAGACAGAATAGATATATAGATAAATATATTGATAGATAGGAAGATAGATAGAAGATAGTTAGACAAATAGATAGGTACACACACACACAGATAGATAGATAGATATATTGATAGAGAGACATATAGATAGACATAAAGATAGACAGATAGATAGACACATAGACATATAAACAAATAGACAAATTAATAGATAGGAAAACAAAAAAAACAATAGATAAACAAACGATCAGGGAGCATACGGTCAATCAGGTAGGCAGACAAACATATTGACAAATAGATAGAAAGATAGATAAATAAATAGAAAGATAGATAGAGATATAGATAGTTATATAGATAAATTCATACATAGATTGAAATATCGATAGTTAGATAGGTTGATTCACAAATTGAAAGATATAAAGGTAGTTAGATAGACAAATAGATAGACAAATAGATAAACAAATAGATAGACAAATAGATAGATAAATAAAGACATAGATAGAAAGATAGATATATAGTTTGATAAATAAAGAGATAGATAGATAGATAGCTAGATAGATAGATAGCCAGATATATACATAGATAGATCAACTGTTGGAGAAATTGATGGATAGATAGGTAGATAAATAGATAGATTGATAGACAGAATGTTAGATAGATTGATATATAGTTTGATAGGTATTTTCATAGAAAGATTGAAGGATAGACAAACATATAGATATACAAATCATTGAATAAACAAATAGATTAATAGATAGAAGGATTGATAGACAGATAGATAGATATGTAGGTAGATACATAGATAGATAGATAGATTAATTAATAGAAAGTGAGATAGACACTTAGGTAGGTAGACAATTAGGCAAGTGGCCAGACAAACAAATAGATAGACAAATTTACACATAAATAGAAATATAGATGGATTGAAAGACAAATAAATAGATAATTGATAGATAGATTAACATACATATTAATAGGCTGATAGATATATAAATTAAACACTTATTGATAGATAAATAGATTGATAGATAGATCGATAGATAGATAGATTATTAGACTGATAAATATACAATAGATAGACATATAGAGAGATAGATAGATAAATAGATATATAGACATATAGATACATAGATAGATATATAGATACATTGACAGATAGAAAGAAAGAAAGATAGATAGATAGATTGATAGATAGATTGATAGATAGATTGTTGACAGATTGATAGACAAATTGATAAACAGATAGATAGACAGATTGTTAGAAAGATTGCTAAACAAATTGATAGATAAATAGATAGATAGATTGATATAATGATAAATAGATATATAGATAGATAGATAAAAATATAGATATATATATCTATCGATAAATTATTAGACAATTAGATAGATTGATAGACAGATACATAAATAGATATATAGATAGTTAGACATATAGATAGATAGATACATAGACAAATATATAGATAGATAGATAGATAATGAGATTGATAGAAAGATAGATAGATAGATAGATATATATATATATATATATATATATATATATATATATATAATTAGATAAATAGAGATAAATAGATAGATAGACATATATATTGATAAATAGATAGATAGACAGATATAAGCACATGCATATATACAAATAGACAAACAAATAGATAGATAGACATTTTGACTAACTCACAGATGTACAGATAGGCAGGCAAATAGTCATGAAGACAGGTAGACAAATAGATAGACATATATATAGACACATAGAACAACAAACATATAGACAGATAGATGTAAATATATATATTGATAGACTAAATGATAGAAAAATGGATAGACAGATAGATATACTAATAGATATATAGATAGATAAACAGATAGATAGAAAGATAGATAGATATATATATATATATATATATATATATATATAAAGATATATAGACAGTATTGATATATATATATATATATATATATGGATAGATAGATAGACAGACAGATAGACAGATAGATAGAAAGATATATAGATAGAGAGATAGATACATATATAGATAGAAAATGGATAGATAGATAACTGGATAGATAGATAAATACATAGATAGATATATCGATAGATAGATCTACAGATAGATAAACAAATTATAGACAATATGATAGACAGATACATAAATAGATTTATAGATAGATAGATATATAGATAGATAGATAAACAAAATAATAGATAAATAGATATACTAACAGATAGACAGACAGACAAATAGTTAGATAACAGACAAATAGATATATAGATAGGAAGATAGATAGATAGATAAATAAATTGATACATAGAAAGATAAAAAGAAGATAGTTAGATAAATAGATAGACAAATAGATTGATAGATAGATACATAGATATATATATATATATATATATATAGACAGAGAAGATAGATAGATATATTGATAGAAAGACATATAGATAGACAAATATAGACAGATAGATAGACACATCGATAGATAGACACACAGACATATAATAAATAGATAAATAAATAGATAGGAAAACAAACAAAAAAACAATATATAAACAAATAATCAGGGAGGCATACGGTCAATCAGGTAGGCAGACAAACAGATTGACACATAGATAGAGAGATAGACAAATAAATAGTTAGACATATAGATAGAAAAATATCATAGATAGATATATAGATAGTTATATAGATAAATTCATACATAGATTGATATATCAATAGTTAGACAGATTGATACACAAATTGAAAGATAGAAAGATAGTTAGATAGACAAATAACTAGACAAATAGATAGATAAATAGAGACATAGATAGATAGATATATATATATATAGTCAGAGAGATAAAAAGATAGATATATAGACATATATAAAAATAGATGGATTTACAGTTAGATAGATAGATAATTAGATAGATTGATAGATAGAATGATAGATTGATTGATAAATAGATTGTTATGTATTTTCATAGAGAGATTGAAGGATAGACAAACATATAGATATACAAACAGATAGACAAATAGATCGATAGATAGAAAGATAGATAGATAGATAAATAGATAGATAGATAGATTAATTGATTAATATATAGAAAGAAAGATAGACACTCAGGAGGTAGACAATTAGGCAGGCAGGCAGACAAACAAATATACAAACAAACTGATAGACAAATTAGCAAATAAATTGAAATATAGATGGATAGAAAGACAAATAGATAGATAGTTTGATAGATAGATTAATAGATAGATTAATAGACTGATAGATATAAATTAATAGACAGACAGATAGATAGACAGATAGTTAGTTAGTAAGATGGATTATTAGAATGATAAATATACAATCAATAGACATATAGAGAGAGAGATAGATAGATATATAAACATATAGATAGATAAAGAGATGAGAGAAAGATAGCCAAATAGATACATAGATAGATATATAAATACATAGGCAGATATATAGATTGATAGATAGATAAATAAACAAATAGAAAGATAGATTGAAAGATCGATTGAAAGATAGATTGATAGACAGATTATAAATAGATTGATAGACAAATTGATAGACTAATAGATAGACCAATTGATAGACTGATAGATAGATAGATTGATAGAAAGATTGATAGATAAATAGATAGATATATAGATAGATATATAGATAGAGAGATAGAAATATATATAGATAGAGAGATATATATATATATATATATAATTGATAGATAGAAATATAATGATAGATAGACATATATATTGATTGATAGATAGATAGACAGATATAAGCACATGCATATATACAAATAGACAAACAAATATATTGACAGACTTTTTGACCTGACACACAGATAGATAGATAGGCAGGCAGGTAGGAAAATAGTCATTAGGACACGTAGACAAATATATATAAATATATATAGACACACAGACAAACAAACATATAGACAGATATATATATATATATATATACAGATTCATAGATGGAATGATAGATAGATAGATACATAAATAGATAGACAAATAAATAGACAAATGGATAGGCAGATATATAAATAGATATATATATATATATATAGAGGGAGATAGATAGATATACAGATAAATAAATAGAGAGATATTAAGATAGAAAGAAAGATAGATAGAAATATATATATATATATATAGACTGATAGATAGATAGATCCATAGATAGATAAATAGTCATATAGATTTACATGTCGATAGATAGATAGATAGATAAAAAGATATACAAACAAACAAACAAATAGACGAACAAATAGAAAGATAGCTAAATAGACAAACAAATAGACATACAGATAGACAGAATGATAGACATATTAGATTGAATGATTAATAAATAGATAGATAGACAGAAAAATAGATACACACATAGATAAACAAATAGATAGATAGACAGACAAATAGATAGACACATAGATAAACAAATAGATAGTTAGATAAATAAATAGATAGGTAAAGAGATAGATAGACAGACAGACAGATAGATATTATGATTGAAAAAAAGATAGATAATTAAATAGATAGATAGATAGAAAAATAAATAAATTAATAGGTAAATAGATAGATATAAGAAAGACACATAGATGGGATAATGCTTGGAAGTTTGTATTAGTTGCTTAGGAAAATTGTATATGGAAAATCACTCAAGTGATGTCCATAATAAAAGTAAAGGGTAGGAAGAAATAGGTTAGGTAGGGGTGGAAGGGAAGTAAACATAGAATGTTTGTTTCCTTGTTTTTTCGTTCGCAGGTAATATTACAGGAACAGGGCAAAAATAGAGAGAAGCAGAGCGGATGGAAAGGATTCGGGGATGACGCGTAAGCAAGGCATGGATATAGCTTAAGAAGGGCAGTAGATACGGACCGAGGATAATCACATGGGTCTCAGCTAGGAAGGGCCGAAGCAGGCTAGCGAGCGGTCAACAAAGGCATGAGAAGGCTTACCCAGATTGGAAAACAACTAGCCAAGGAGATTCTACTAAGGCTAGGCAAAAGAAGACTAGAGAAGGAAGGACAAATTTGTAGAAAAATTGCAATCAAATTAGCATCAATTATAATCAAGGATAGGACATAAATAAAAACATAAAAGAAGTATCTGAAAAAGAGTGTAAAAGAAGCTTAAGAGCTTTAGAGTTATTTGTTTTTAGGGAATGGATTAAAAAGGGTGTAAGGGGGTCACGGGTAGATGTAGGTTGTAATCAATGGTATTCCTCCGCCAAAAGAGAGGGCTAATAATAATAAAACAAACTTTAAAAAAAAATAAGAAAGACACATAGATAGATATATGGATATGAAGATATTAAGATAGTCAAAAAGATAGATCAATAGATAGATGGATAGATAGATAAATATACAGATAAATAAAAATATAGATAGATTTATAGAAACATTGATAGATAGATAGATAGATAGATAGAAAGTCGGATAGATAAATAGATAAATAGATAAATAGACATATAGCTAGATAGATAGATAAATAAATAGATAAATAGATAGATTAAATGATCAAATGATAATAGATTAATATATGGATTTATAGACAAAATGATTGATAGATTGATTATAGATAGATAAATAGATGGATAGATATACAAATAGACAGACAAATAGATAGACATATAGAAAAATAGAGACAAATACAAATAGACAAATAGATGGATATACATTAAAGTAGCTAGACAATAAAGTAGGGAGTCATACAAATAAATTAATAGAAAATTAGACCCACAAGTTGAATGATAGGTAGATATATAGATAGATAGATAAATAGTTGGTAAGATAGATAATTCGACAGATAGATAAACAAATAGAAATAATGATAGATAGATTAATTGATAGTTAGATTAATTGATAGATAGATTGATATATAGATTGATAGATAGATTTATAAATAAATTAATTTTAAAATAGATAGATAGATTGATAGACATATTGATAGATAGATTGAGTGATAGATTGATAGATAGGTTCAAAGATAGATTAATAGACAGATTAATAGACAAAAATATAGACAAAAAGATAGACAAAAAAGATAGATAGTTTGATAGATAGAGAGATAGACATATAAATATATAGATAGATATTAAAATTATTAGAATGGTAGACAAATATATATATATATAGATTGATAGAAAAACAAACAAATATATAGATAGACAGACAAATAGATAGACAAATAGACATATAGATAGATAGTAATGTAGGCAGACAATTAGGCAAGCAGGTATACAAAATTGACAGACTGCTATATAGATAGACAGATAAACAAATAGGCAAACAAATTGATAAACAAATAGATACACAAATATATAGATAGTTTGATAGATAGATTATATGACACATTGATAGACCGATGGATAGATAATTTGATTGACAAATTGATAGACAAAATGATGAATAAATATATAGACACATAAATAGATATATAGATAGATAGTTAGATAGTTAGATAGATAGATTGATAGATAGTTAGATAGATACATAGATAGTCATATAGATAAATAGAAAGATATAGAGATACATAGATAGGTTTATAGACAGTGAGATAGATATATAGATAAGTAGATAAATAGACAGATTAATAAATAAAATTATTGATAGATTGATAAACAGATTGATAGAAAGTTTGATTAATAGATTGATAGACAAATTGATAAATAGATAGATAGAAAAACATAAAGATATACAAACAGACAGACAAATAGATAGATAGATAGAAAGATAGATACATTGATAGATAGGTAGACAAATAGATATATAGATAGTCAAGCAGGCTGATAGTCAGGTAGCTAAGCATATAGACCAATAGTCATACTAATAGATAGATAAATAGATAGATTGATAGGAAGACAAATAGATATATAGACAGATAGAACGATAGTTTGATAGACAGATTAATATAATGATTAATACATTGATTGATATAAAATTGATAGATAGATAGATAAATAGATTGATAGATAGATAGTCAGATAGATAAATAAATTTAAAGATAAACAAATAGGTATATAGATAGATAGAATGAAAGATAGATAGATAGTTATATAGATAGATAGATAGATAGATTCATCGAGAAATATTATTTAAAGAGAGAAAGATAAATAGATAGATAGATTGATAGATAGATAGATAGTCAGATAGATATACAAGTAGATAGATAGATAGGTAGAGACACAAACAAAAAAATAAATAGACAAACAGAAAAACACATAAATAGAAAAATAAATAGATAGATGGATAGTCATGTAGGTAGATAGACAAATAGAAAGACAGGCAGATAGACAGACACAAAAACAAATAGACAGATAGATAGATAAACAAATAGATAGGCAGATAAATATATAGTTTGATAGATAGGTTAATAGATAGATTGATACACCAATAGATAGAAGATTGATAGACATATTGATAGAAAATAGATAGACCGATTGATAGATAGTCAGATAAAAAATAGATACACAGATAGAAAGATAGTTAGATAGATAAATTGATAGACAAATAGATAGACAAATAGATAAATAGATAGATAGAGAGATAAAAAATAGATAGATAGAGAGATAAAAAAATAGATAGATAGAGAGATTGACAGATAGAGAAATATAAAGATATTTAGAAAAATAGATAGATAGATAGATAGATAAACATATAAATAGACATATAGATAGACCGATAGATACATAGATAGATTGAAAAATAGATAGATAGATAGGTTGAAATATAGATAGGTACATAGACAAATAGATATAAATAGATATATAGATAGATATATAGATAGATAGGTACATAGGCAGATAGATATATAGATAGATACAATGATAGCTAGATAGATTGACAAATAGAAATATAGACACATAGATAACAAATAGAGAGATAGACTTATAGATTAATAGATACACAGATAGAGAGATAGGCAAATAGGCATAAACACAGATAGATATATAGATAGCTAGACAGATAGATAGACAAATAGACAGATAGATAGATAGACATCTAGTCAAATAGGCATATAGGCAGAAAGGCAGATAGACACATAGAAAGATAGATCTATAGATAGATAGAGAGTGATACATATAGACAGATAGATAGACAAATAGACAGACAAATATATAGACAAATAGATAGATAGATAGACAGATATATAGATAGATAGATAGATAGATAGACAGATAGACATATAGATAGATAGACATATACATAAATAGATAAATAGATAGATAGATAAATAAATAGACAGTTTGATACAGACAAATAGATAGATAGATACACTACAACAAAAACATAATCAAAGATGCTTAAAAAGCATCATTATATTTAATTCATGTCGCTTATCGATAGCGTCATCTGCTAGCCTGACATAAAAAGTCTTTGCATATAATGACATTTTTTTGCAGTGTCATTGAATCAAACATTGATGCTAAAATAAAGTGTCATTATTTATTATACTAATCTACCTTGACACTCAGAAAATGTCATAAATTGTTGTATCAATCTTAAATTATTTGAATACAATGACACTTAGTAAAAGTGTCAAGGAAGATAATGATTTAATTAAATATAAATTTAATAATTATTGTAAATATATTTTCACATGTTATTATAATCATGCATGCCCATAAGAAAAACATTCTTTACAATCCATACCATGAATAAAGTTATCAAGTACAATGGGGAACTCGGACTTCTTACAATTCAAAAAAAAATATAACACAATTTCAACATTCATTTATTTAATTCAATTCAAAATTTTTGATATATGCAACCCAATTTTGCCTTATCTCCAATAAACTGCTTCAAGCTAGCCTGACAAAGTTGAAAGTTAATTTCCAAATAAAATAACCTACATACAAAAAGTTGAACAATAAATAATTATACATGCAGAAAAAAATATATTATAGAGAATTGGAAAAAAATAGGAATGATAACAACATATCATAAAAATAATTTATATAACAATTGACATATATGATTAAACAAATTTAACAACAACAAAAATAAAGTTAGTAATAATGGATAAAATTCATACTTTTTATTTTGATAATAATATCCCTCTTTTCATTTTTTATTTATAGTGAGGAAGATAGTAATATTCTATTCATACTTCTCAATGTATAGAAATCATTTAAAAATAGAGTAAATGTATTTAATTAGGTGAGTATTAATTTACCTTTCATCAATTTCAATACAAGATACTAATATATATTGACTTTGCTGTAATATCTAACATATAATAAACAAATACATGAGCTAGATGAATTTATAGATATGACATTACATGTCTTTAGGTCCCTAGGCTAATTGATTTTGAAATGACATGACTATAGAGTACACATTTTTATGAAATATAGCCTCATTTTTTTCCATACTTTCACTGTCTGAAAAACAAAAGAGGAGAGAACAAATAGAACAACATGTATAAAAATGGCACGAGATAAAAAATAAAAAAGAATTGATAATAACCTGCTCAAAGCTAACAATAAGAATTGCACACTCTATCTATCTATCAATTTAACTATCTATATATCTATCTATCAATTTATTTATCTATTTATTTATATATCTATCAATTTAACAATTTATATATCTATTTATATATTTATTTATATATCTATCAATTTATATATTTATCTATTTATCAATTTAACAAGAATTGCTCAAAGCCAACAACAAGAATACAGATAGATAGAGAACAAATAGATATGTTTATTTATTTATCTATCTATCAATTTAACTATCTATATATCAATTTATATATTTTTTTATCTCTCTATCTATATTTCTATCTATATGTCAATCTAAATATATGTCTGTCTATCTATCTAAGTATCTTTTTATCTGTCTATCTATATTCTATCTTTTTATTTATATATATATCTATCTATCGATATATATATATATATATATCAACATATCTATCTATCTGTCTAACTATCTATCTATCTATCTTTCTATCTTTATATATGTCTATATGTATATCTGTGTATCTATTTATTTATCTATCTGTCAATCTATATTCTATTTAATTCTCTATCTTTCTATCAGTTTATAAGTATATATGTCTATCTGTATATGTGTCTATCTGTCTATATATCTGTGTCTATCTTATTATCTACAAATCTATATATCTATGTATCTTTCTATCTGTCCTTTACCTATATGTGTATCTTTCTATCAATTCATATATCTATCAATCAATATATATATATATATATATATATATATATTATCTATCTATCTTTGTGTGTATATATCTATTAAACAATCAATATATATATATCTATCTATCTTTCTATCTATATATCTATCTATTTATCTATCTATCTATCATATTATCAATCAATCTATCAATCAATCAATCTAACTATCTTCCTATTTATCTATCTATCTAATAAATAATTATCAAATTATATATATATATATATATCAATCTTTATATCAATCAATCAATCTATCTATCTATATATCTTGTATCTATCAATTGATGAATCTATTTATCTATCAATTTTTATATCTATCTACCTATCTAGATATCTATTTATCTTTATATATGTCTATATCTCAATCGGTCTATCTATCTATCTATTTATCTGCCTTTTTGGCTATCTTTCTATCTATCTATCTAGCTATCTACAAATCTTTCTATGTGTTTATCTATATCTTTGTCTATTTGTCTAGTTGTCTATCTGTATATCTATCTATTAATCTGTCTTTCAGTCAATCAATCAATCTATATATATATATATAATATATATATATATATATATATGTCTGTCTATTAGTGTATATGTCTATCTATCTAACTTTCAATCTTTATATATTTCTATTTGACTATTTCTCTATTTGTCTGTGTCTACTTATCTATCTGGCTATCTATCTATTTTTCTATCTATTTATCTTTGTACTATATATCTATCTATCTATCTATATATCATTTTGTATATCTACCTATCTGTCTATCTATATATCTATCTATCTCTGTATCTTTATATCTGTATATCTATCTATCTGTAAAACTAGTTGTTTTCTAACTATCTTTTTATCTATATACATATATATATATATATCTACCTATCTGTCTATCTATCTGTTTATCTATCTGTCTATCTATCTGTCTATCTATCTGTCTATCTATCTATATGTCTATCTCTCTATCTATATATATATATCAATCAATTAATCTATCTATCTATATATCCATCTATCTTTCTATCTATCTGTCTATAAATCTATCTGTCTATCTATCTATCTAGCCCTCTATTTCTTTATATATCGATATGTTTATCTATCTATCTATCTATCTGTGTGTCTATCAATCTATCTGTCAATTTGTCTATCTATCTATCTGTATCTCTAACTATCTATCTATCTATCTATCTGTCTATGTTTTTATATACCTATCTATTTATCTATCTTTCTATATATATATATATATATCTATTTATCTATCTCTCTATTTTTTTATCTTTGTGTCTATCTATCTCTATGTCTTTGTGCCTATATGTATATATGTCTATCTGCCTATCTAGTGATATATCTATCTAACTATCTATCTATCTACCTATCTTTCTTTCTTTTTGTCTATCTATCTATCTAAATATCAATCTATCATTCTATATGTCTAACTATCTTTCTTTCTTTCTTTCTTTTTATCTTTCTTTATATCTATCTATGTATCTATTTATCTTTCTATCTATCTATCATTCGATCGATCGATCGATCTATCTATCTATCTAACTATCTGGCTATCTAGATAGCTATCTATTTATTTGTCAAACAATTTACCTATCAATCTATCTATCTACCTATATAGCTATCTATATATCTATCTTTCTATTTATCTATCTATCTATCTATCAGTCTATCTATCTATCTATCTATCTACCTATCTGCATATATGTCTATCTGTCTATCTGTCAATTTGCCTATATGTCTATCAATCTATCTATTTGTTTGTCTATATGGTCTATCTTTCTATCTCTCTATCTACCAATATGTCTACCAATTTATCAGATTATCTTTTATATATATCTACTTCTCTATTTATCAATCTATCAAACTATCTTTATATCTATATATTTCTGTATAAGTCTATTTATCTCTCTATCTATATAATTGTCTATCTATCTAATTTATATATATATATATATATATATATATATCTGTCTGTCTATATGTCTTTCTATCTTTATATCTTTCTGGCTATCATTCTATCTATCTTTTTGTCTATCTGCCTATTTGTCTATATGTTTATCTGACTTGTGTCTCTCTGTCTATCTATCAATTTATCTATATGTATACCTATATCTCTGTTTATTTGGCAATCTATCTATTTGTCTATCTGTATATCTATTTATTTGGTTATCTTCTTATCTATCTATCAGTCTTCTATCTATATGCATGTCTGTCTATCTCTCTATTTGTCTATCTGTTTGTCTATCTATCTATCTATCTAATTTTCTATCTTTGTGTCTATCTATCTCTGTGTCTTTGTGCCTATATGTCTATTTGTCTATCTACATATCTCGTGATATATCTATCTAACTAACTATCTATCTATCTATTTTTCTTTCTTTTTGTCTATCTATCTATCTATCTAAATATCAATCTATCATTCTATATGCCTAACTATCTATCTATCTATCTATCTATCTATCTTTTTATCTTTCTTTATATATATCTATGTATCTATTTATCTATCTATCTATCTATCTATCATTCGATCGATCGATCGATCTATCTATCTATCTAACTATCTGGCTAACTAGATATCTATCTATCTTTTTATTTGTCAAACAATTTACCTATCTATCTATCTATCTATCTACCTATATAGCTATCTATATATCTATCTATCTATCAGTCTATCTATCTATCTATCTACCTATCTGCATATATGTCTATCTGTCTATATGTCAATTTGCCTATATGTCTATCTATCTATTTATTTGTTTGTCTATATGGTCTATCTTTCTATCTCTTTTTCTACCTATCTGTCTACCAATTTATCAGATTATCATTTATATATATCTACTTCTCTATTTATCAATATATTAAACTATCTTTATATCTATATATTTCTATATATGTCTATTTATCTCTCTATCTATATAATTGTCTATCTATCTAATTATATATATATATATATATATATATATATATATATATCCGTCTGTCTATATGTCCTATCTTTATATCTTTCTGGCTATCATTCTATCTATCTTTTTGTCTATTTGCCTATTTGTCTATATGTTTATCTGACTTGTGTCTCTCTGTCTATCTCTCAATTTATCTATATGTATACCTATATCTCTGTTTATCTGGCAATCTATCTATATGTCTATCTATATATCTATTTATTTGGTTATCTTCCTATCTATCTATCAGTCTTCTATCTATATGCATGTCTGTCTATCTCTCTGTTTGTCTATCTGTTTGTCTGTCTATCTATCTATCTATCTATATTTCTTTCAATGAATCAATCAATCTATCTATCTCTCTATCTGTCAAGTTGTCTATCTATTTATTTGTCTAGTTATCTATCTATCTATTTGTCTATATGACTATCTATTTGTCTATTTGTGTATGTGTGTATCTGTCTATTTGTCTATCTGCCAATCAATCAATCAATCAATCTATCTACCTTCTATCTGTTTCTCTGTCTATATATCTATCTATTTATTTATCTATCTATCTATATGTCTATCTTTTTATCTGTCTATCTATCTTTTTGTCTATCTTTTTATCTATCTATCTATCTATTTGTCTTTATTACTATCTCGCTATCTATATATCGATTTTTTGGTTTATAGAATTATTTATCTACTTGTCTTTCTATATATATGTCTATTTGTGTGTATGTATATCTTTCTATCTATCTATCTATCTATCCATCTATCTTCTATCTATCTAGGTATCTATCTTATATCTGTCTATCTATCTATATGTCTATCAGTCTATATGTCTATGCTTCCATCTATATATATGTCTCTCTTTCTATCTATATCTCTATATGTCTATATGTTTATCTGTCTAATTACAAACTATCTATCTATATATGTTTCTATCTATCAATCAATCAATCTATCTATCTATTTGTCTATATGACTATCTGTATACCTATCTATCTATCTATCTTCTATCTATCTATCTAATTATCAATCTTCTATCTATATATCTATCTATATATATATATATCTTATTATCTCACTTTTTATCTTCTATTCATTTATCTAACTATCTATTTATCTATCTATGTATATAACAAATTGTTTATCTATCTTTTTTTAATCTGACAATTTGTATTTTTTTATCTATTTATCTATCTCTCTATCTATCTCTCAATTTGTATATCTATCAATCTATTTTTTTTCATTTGTATATATATTTATATTTCTATCTGTCTATATGTCTTCTGTCTATCTATCTATCTATCTATTTATATTATTTGTAAATCTATCTATTTCTCTATATGGGTATCTACCAATTTTTTTATTTGTCTATTAATCTATCTATCTATATATCTATCTGTCTGTCTGTCTGTCCGCCTTTCTCTCCATATGTCTATCAATTTATATGTCTATATGTCTATTTTTCAATATGTCATCTGTCAATCAATCAATCAATTTATATATCTATCTATCTATATGGCTTTCTGTCTATCATTCTATCTGTCTATATGTATATCTATTTAACTATCTATCTGTCTATCTATATATCTCTCAATTTATCTATCTATCTATATGTCTGTCTATCTATCTATTTATCTGTCTAACTATCTAACTGTCTATCTGTCAATCTATCTATTTTTCCAATATGTATATCTGTCTATATTGTCTATCGAGCTATCTTTTTATCTATCTTTATGTTTATTGGTTTATCTCTTTATCTATCTACTTGTCTATTTGTCTTTCTAAAATATTAATATATTTATATATTTCTATTTGTGTTTATGTCTATTTGTGTATCTCTCAAAATGTCTATTTGTCCGTGTCTATCCTCTAGCTCGCTTCTCTTTATCTATCTATCTATCTATCAATCTATTTGTCTATTTGTTTGTTTGTCTTCTTGTATATCTAATAGTCTATCTATCTATCTTTCTACTAGTATGTCTATTTGTTTGTCTATTTATCTGTGAATCTATCTATCTAGCTTTCATTCTATCGATAGATTGATCTATCTATCTATCTACCTTTCTATCTATCTATTTATCTATCTATCTCCCTATGTACCTATCTAGCTATCTAGCTATCTATCTATTTGTCTTTCTTTCTATTTGCATATCTGTCTATTAGTCTATCAATCTATCTATCTATCTATCTGACATTCTATCTTTATGTGAATTTGTCTATCAATCTATCTATTTATCTATTAGTCTATCTATCTTAACTATCTTTCTATGTATCTATCAATCTATCTATCTATCTACCTATCTTTATATAATTCTATCTGTCTATTTGTTTATCTATCTATCTGTCTATCTATTTATCTTTTTATCTATCAATTTTTTATCTGTCAATCTATCTACTGATGTGATTATTTGTCTATATGTCTATATGGTCTATCTATCTATCTATCTATCTATATGTTTATCTATATATCTTTCTATTTTTCAGTTTATAACATTTTCTATCTACTTGTCTATATATCTATCTATCAATCTGACTAAGTTTCTATATGACTATTTTTGTATATGTATATTTATCGATTTCTCTAAATGTATATCTATCTATGTCTTTCCTCTATCAGCCTATATATATATATATATCTATCTATATATCTATCTTTCTATCTGTGTGTGTGTGTGTCTGTCTGTCTATCTATTTGTATATTTGTCTATCTGTGTGTTTGTTTGTCTATCTATTTATCTATTTGTCTGTCTATCTTTCTTTCTATCTTATGTCTATCCATCTCTCTATCAAAATATTTATCTATCTATATAACTATATAACTATATATCTATATATCTATCCATCTGTCTATATATATATATATATATATATATATATCTATCTATTTGTCAATCTATCAATTTGTCAATCTATTTATCTATATATCTTTCTATATGTATATCTATCTATCTGTCTTTCTATCTTTCTATCTATCATCTGTCTATCTGTCTAACTATCGATCTATCTTTCAGTCTATCAAGCTCTTTATCTATCTATCTATTTATATATCACTCTACATGTCTATATGTCTACATTACTATCTATCTATCTAACTATCAGTAGATTTGTCTATCTATCTATCTATTTCACTATCTGTCTATCTATCTATTTATTTATCTCTCTATTAGCATATCTATCTTTTTGTTTATATGTCAATCTATAAATCTATCTATCTGTCTATTTGACTATCTATCTTTCTTTCTATATTTCTATCTAACTTGCTATATGTCTATCTCTCTATCTGCTATGTATCCATCTGTCTATCTATCAATTTGCATATCTATCTATCTATTTATCTAAATGGTCTATCTATTTATCTCTGTATCAGTCTATCTGTTTATCACTTTATCTCTTTAACTATCAACTTGTCTATCTATCTATCTATTTGTGTATATGTCTATCTATCTATCTATCTATCTGTCTATCTATATATCTATATATCTATCTATTTATCTGTTTATCTATCTATATGACTTTTTATCTATTTGTCTGTGTCTATCTATCAATTTGATAATCTATCTATATATCTATCCGTCTATCTATCTATCATTCAACTATCTATCTATCTATCAACTATCTATCTATCATTCTATCTATCTATTTTCAATCTATCTTTCTGTTTATCTATCTATCTTTTTATATGTGTATATATATATATATATATATATATATATATATATATATCTTTCTATCTATTTAATTGTCTATCTATCTTTTTATCTATCTATCTATCTAACTTTATATCGATTTAACTGTCTATTTATATATCTATCAATATCTATAATCATTTATCTATCTATTAGTCAATAAGATTAATCTCTCTATCTCTCTATCTGTCTAACAATATATCTGTCTAGTTGTCTATCTATCTATCTATCTATCTGTCCAACTATTTTTTTGTCTATCTGCCTATTTGTCTATCTGTCTTGCTATTTATCTTTCTATTTGTGTATCTATTAATAAATTTATATGTCTATCTGTATATATGTCTTCTATCTATATGGTCTAATAATCTATCTCTGTATTTGTCTATCTATCTATCTATCTATCTATTTATTTGTTTTTTATCTATCTACTTGATTAATAACTATCTATCTATCTAACTATCTTTCTATCTGTCTATTTCTATATATGTCTATAGATCTATCAATCAATTGATAGATCTATCTATCTATCTACCTATCTATCTATCTACCTATCTATCTATCTACCTATCTATCTATCGATCAATCAATCTTTTTATCTATATTTCTGTCTATCTAGATATCTAACTATTTATCTGACTATATATCTATCTATATATCTATATATCTATATATCTATATATCTATATATCTATATATCTATATATCTATATATCTATATATCTATCTATCTGTTTAACTATCTATCTATATGTATGTCTTTCTTCTATCTGTCTATTTGCACATTTGTCTATCTATATATCTATCAATCTTTGTGTCTGTGTAATTATCTATCTGTCTATCTATCTATATTTCAATATGTCTATTTGTCACTCAATCTATTTGTTTATCTATTAATTTGTCTATTTGTTTATCTGTCTATCTATCTATCTATATATTTATATATCTATCTATGTGTCTAAATGTATATGTGTCTATGGGTCTATTTGTCTATTTATTTATTTGTCTATTTATCTATCTTTTATCTGCCAATCTATCTATCTATTTGTCTGTCTGTCTGTCTATCTATCTATTTCTCTATTTATCTATCTTTTATCTGTCTATCTATTTATCTATCTATTTGACTTTCTGTATGTCTATCTATCTATCTATCGGTATATATGGTCTATCCATCCATCTATCTCTCTTTCTATATATTGACCTATCTATCTGTGTATCAGTTTATCTCTTTATCTATCTACTTGTCTATCTGTCTAAATAACTTTCTTTCTTTTTATCTATTTGTGTATATGTCTATCTGTCTATCTCTTTAAATGTATATCTATATGTGTCTATTCTATATCTGCCTATCTATTTATTTATCTTTCTATCTATCTTTCTTTCTACCTCTGTGTCTCTGTCTCTGTGTCTATCTATTTGTATATCTATTAGTCTCTATGTTTGTATATATATTTGCTGTGTATCTATTTGTTTCTCTATTTGTTTATCTATCTATTTATCTATCTTATAATCTATATATCTATTTATATATCTATCTATCTAGCTAGCAAATCTTTTTCTGTCTATCTTTCTTTCAATTTATATATTTGTATATTTGTGAATCAATCAATCTATCTATATATCTATCTCTGTCTATCTATCTATAAATCTATGTTTTTATCTATCTATCTATCTAATTGTCTACATCTCTATTTATTTATGTGTCTTTCTATCTAGGTGTCTATCTTTATATCTGTCTATCTATCTATATGATCTATCTGTTTGTCTCTCTTTCTATCTATTTATCTATCTATTTATCTATATCTATCAATATACCTACATGTCTATCTATCTGTCTGTCTATCTATTTAGCTTTCTATCTGTCTATCTATTTATCCGTCTATCTATTTATCCGTCTATCTACCTATCAATCTATCTACCTATCTCTTAGTTTTTATATATATTATCTATTTGTGTATCTGTCTATCTTTCTTTATTCCTATTTCTCTATCTATCTATCTATCTATCTATCTAGCGAACTATTTATCTATCTATCTTTTTTTATCAATCTATTTATCTTTTTATCTGTTTATATATCTTTTATTTATCTGTATATCTATCTATCTATCTATTTGTCTATTTTTCTATATGTCTATATGTCTATCTATTTATATATCTAACTGTCTATTTGTCTATCTATCAATCTGCCTATCAATCAATCAATCAATCTATCTATCTATCTGTAAATCTATCTAACTTTCTATTTATATATCTGTCTACTTGTCTATTTGTCTATGTACATATATGTCTATCTGTCTACATGTCTTTATGTTTATATATGTATTTATCTATGTAACTATCTGTATATCAATTTATCTGCCTTTG
Organism: Sapria himalayana; assembly: GCA_029783825.1. Lineage (NCBI taxonomy): Eukaryota > Viridiplantae > Streptophyta > Magnoliopsida > Malpighiales > Rafflesiaceae > Sapria > Sapria himalayana. The sequence goes on along the minus strand of JAREIK010002599.1, from coordinate 664 downwards.
TCAATCTATCTATCTATCTAACAATCTGTCTATCTATTTATTTATATATATATATGTCTTCTATTTATTTATCTAAATATATATATGTCTATTTATCTGTCTATCTATATATATGTCTATATATCTATCTATCAATCTATCTAATTATCTTTCTATTGGACTACATGTCTATCTATCTATTTGTCTATCTATCTTTCTTTTTTTCTATCTGTCTATTTGTCTATCTATCTATCTATATTTTTATTTGTCTATTTGTTTATTTGTCTATTTGTCTATCTGTATATCAATCTATATGTCTATTTGTCTATCTTTATTTATGTCTATGTCTTCGTTTGTATATCTATCTATCAATATATCTAACTATCTATCTATATTGTCTATCTATCTATCTCTCTATATGTCTATCTATTTATCTGTTTAACATTTTATCTTTATACTTGTCTATTAATTTATCAATCAAACTTTCAATCGGTCTATCTATCTAACTATCTATCTTTCTATCTTTCTATCTTTCTATATGTCTATCTTATTATATATATATATTTGTCTATCTATCAATCTTTCTATCTATCTATCTATCTATCTGTCTGTATATATATATATATATATATATATATATATATATATATATCTGTCTATCTATCTATCTCTCAATATGTATATT
>JAREIK010002598.1:239954-439180 GCA_029783825.1 Sapria himalayana | reverse complement strand
AATAAAAAAAAGAATAAGAATAAAAAAAAGAATAAGAAGATTAAGAAGAATAAGAAATTAAAAAAATAATAAGAAGATAAGAAGATTAAGAAGAAAAAGAAGAAAAAAATCAATAAAGAAATTAAAAAGAATAATAAGAATAATAATAATAAGAAAAGTAAAAATAATAAGAAGAATTAGAAGAATAATAAGAATATGAAGAATTAGAAGAAAAATAAGAATTAGAAGAATGAGAAGAATAAAATAATATGAAAAATAACAAGAATAACTTAAAAAAGAATAAGAAAAATAAGAAGAATAAGATAAAAATCAGAATAAGAAGAAAAAGAATAAGTAGAATAAGAAAATAAGAAGAATAAGAAGAATAAGAAGAATAAGAAGAACTAGAACAAGAAGAACAATAAAAACAAGAAAAAAGAAGAATAAGAAAAATAAGAAGAATAAGAAAACTAAGAAGAATAAGAAGAATAAGAAGACTAAGAAGAATAAAAGAATAAAAAGAATAAAAAGAATAATAAGAAGTAGAATAAGAAGAATAAAAAGAATAAAAAGAAGTAGGATTATAAGAATAATTAGAATAATAAGAATAATAAGAATAATAAGAATAAGAAGAATAAGAAAAATAGAAATAATAAGAAGAATAAGAAGGAAAAGAAGACTAAGAAGGAAAGAAGACTAAGAAGGATAAAAAGAATATTAAAAATAACAAGAATCAGAAGAATATGAAGAATAAGAAGAATATAAAAAATAGAATAAGAAGAACAAGAAGAATAAGAATAATAATAATAATAAGAATAAGAAAAATAAAAAGAATTTGAAGAATAAGAATAATGAGTAGAATAAGAAAAAAAAGAATAATAAGAATAACTAGAGTAATAAACATGAGAAGACAAAGAAAATAATAAGAATAGGAATAATAAGAAGAATAAGATGAATAAGAACAATAAGAAGAATAAAAAAATAATAAGAATTATATGAATTAAGAAGAATAAAAAGAATAAGAAAAAAAGAAGAATAAAAAGAATAAGCTAAAAAGGAATAATTAGAAGACTTAGAAGAATAAAAAAATAATATGAATAACAAAAATTTGAAGAATAAGAAGTATAAAAAGAATATGAAGAATAAAAAGAATAAGAAAAATATGAAGAATAATAAGAATAAGAAGAATGAGAAGAATAAAAAACAATAATAAAATAAGGAGAATATAAAGAATAAGAAGAATTAAAAGAATTTTAAGAATAAGAAGTAAAAGAAGAATTATAAGAATAAGAAAAAAAAGAAGAATAAGAAGATTAAGGAGAATAAGAAGAATAAAAAGAATAAGAAGATTAAAAAAGAAAAAGAAGAATAAAAAGATTAAGAAAAATAAGAAGAAAAAAAAATAAGACGAATAAGAATAATAAGAAGAATAATAAGAATAATAATAAGAACAATAATAAAATCCCAAAATCATGGGCAAATCTTTTATAGTATTAATTCCAAAAAAAGAATCGCCACAGAAATGCGAGGATTACAGACCTATAAGTTTATGCAATGCTATTTATAAAATTTTAGCAAAAATATTACAAAATAGGCTAAGCTTAATTTTACCTTCAATAATATCTCAGGAACAAACGGGTTTTGTCAAAAATAGATAATGATTGAAAATATAAAACTTGCATCAGAAATGATGAAAAAAAATAGGAGGTAAATCAAGAGGTAAAAATTTAGTGGTTAAGCTGGATCTATCAAAAGCCTTCGATAGAGTTGATGGGATACCCTTTGTTTTGTGCTAGAAAGTTCGGTTTTCTCTGAGCTAACCATAGATCTAATATATAGATGCATTTCAAGTTCTTGGGTAAGAGTCCTTGTAAATGGAAAGATAAGTGAGGAATTTAACCAAATAGAAGTATAAGGCAAGGGGATCCGTTATCCCCCCTTCTTTTTGATATCTACTTAGAATTATTAATTCGAAACTTGAATAAGAGAACATCCGAAGGTAAAATAATGTTATTCAGACAACCAAGGAATAACACCCAGGATAGGCTATTTAGCCGATGCGGATGAACGGTATATTTTTACAAATGCTAGTACAAAGTCATTAATGAATCTTCTTCAAATATTTGAAAAAGAAACAGGTCAAATCGTAAATAAAAGTAAATGTCAGTTTATTCGTTGCTAAAAATGCAAAATTTAAGTTAGTAGATAAAATCAAAAAACTATCACTGGCTTTCTCAGAAATTAAAGGGGCATTAATATACTTAGGTTGTCCGATATATGAGAGCAGGTTGAAGGAAGAATATCTAACTTACCTTCAAGATGAGCTAAGAAAGAAAATAGCAGGATGGAAAGAAGAGCTCCTGGGATTTTGGGGGAGGATAACGCTGCTCTCACATGTTTTACAAAGCACTCTAACACATATTTTATCAGTCATACATCCCCCTAAAAAATTTATTAAAAAACTCGAATCAGAAATGGCTAACTTCTTATGGGGTAAAAAAGAAGGTAGAAATAAATTACACTGGAAGGACTAGAAAAGCATCTGTTACCCAAAAGAGGAAGCAGGATTAGGTCTAATGAGCCTTCAGGACTCGGCAGTTGCCTGGGATTGCAAAGGCTCGTGGAGACTTAAAGAAAGTGATAATCTTTGGGCAAAATACATGCGAGCAAAATATTTAGATAATAAGAATAAGAGCCCTAAGAAAGCTTCGAACAGCTGGAAGACAATGGAAAAACAAAAAGAGACAGTAGACTCACACTCCACACTAAAGAAGAGTGACTGGAAATGGACTTTAAGACCACAATGAAACTTCTCTCTCAAGTCGGCAAAAGATCTGGTCAGAAAGAAAAAACCAGCTCAAACTTTATTCAAATGGGTATGACAAGAAAACGTCCCGCAAAAAATGTGTTCCTTCACATGGAAGGCTCTAATGAATGCTATACCGATAGATAAGAATGTACGAAAAAAAGGGATAAAAATGGCATCAAGATGTGAATGCTGTTCACAAGCAGTTGAAACAACTGATCATTTATTTTCCAATGGGCCAATTGCAGTGGAAATATGGAGAGAGATGGAAGGGGAAAATGAATATGTAATAAAGATGATGGATTAATAGATAAAGTTAAAAAATGGGAAAGTGAAAGCACGAAAAGCCCCACCAGAAAATGCTTAATCAGAAATTACCGCATCTAATTATTTGGTGCATATGGAAATCTCGAAATAAAAGTAAATTTGAAAATAAAAGGATGAATTTAATAGAAATTATAAAAGATATTAGAAAGGAGATAAGTAATATATCAATAATGAAACCTATAAAATAGAGGAAAAGAAACAAGAAAAGAAGCTTGAGAAAACATGGGACCTCACTTATAAAGTTATAAAACAGCAATTGGCTAAATGTATACTTTGGAACACTCCACTGGTTGGCAAATTTTAACTTAATACAGATGGTAGTTTTAACAGGACACTGGAATAGCAGGAGGAGGTGGGGTAATAAGATATCATACAGGGACAGTAAAGAGAGCTTTCACCAGATCTACTAGAGCCTCGGCCCTAGAATCAGAAATTAAAGCATTGAAATCAGGGTTAAAGATATGTAAGAAGCTAAATTTTAAAAATATAGAAGTTTAGGTAGACTCGAAATTATTAGTCGAAACAGTAATTAACAAGAAAATATTATGGAGGTATGAAGAGGATCTAGAAGTAATTCTTAGCCTTTTAGATGAATTGAAGGCTTCAATAACACACATATATAGAGAAGCTAATAATCTAGCAGATAGCCTATCTAGAATAGGCTCCACTAGAGGAGATATAAAATATAATGTGGAATCCATGCCACATAAACTAAAGGGAATAGCATGTTTAGATAAAATGAGATTTCCTTATATTAGAACAAATAAATAGCCTACGAAGGTATGATAAAGACTTAATCTCCTGTTGGAATTTTGTGTGGGAATCCGACATTGCAGGGGAATTTCTGTCCTAGCAAAGCAAGTCCAAAAGGAAAATAGAAGGCAAAAGGTAGTGTTGGAATTTTCTTTTGCAGGCAAAGTCACGCCCTACTGAAGTGAAACTTCAGCCTTACCGAGGTGTTATAAAATTTCTGGGTTATCTTTGTTTTATTAAATGCTAAAGTTTCACACAAGTTTTGTGTTATATTATATAAGTTTAAGGAATATGAAGGGTGGAGGTTGAGCCTTTTTTAAAATAAAACTTAGAACATAATTTAGAATAACGAATCTAAAAAAGAAGCAAGTAGGTTAGAGCTATGTATGTGTTAATTTTGGACAACTAGAGCAGCCTCGGCAGAATGGTGCACATGTATAAATATGTATTTGGATTTTCTTTGCAGGATGAAGATGTTAAGAAGGAGACTTTTGTTTAATCCGATAATCTTGTGGAGTTAAATAATGAAGTTTATAGATAATTCGCCTTGATAAGTTCATATACCATAAGCTGTCTTTCACTGGGTATTGACTGCTGGCTGTGCGGTTCAATGCTTAAGTTATCATGTAATAACTTAAAAGGAATAGCAAAGCCGTATAGGAATGCCAAAAAGAATGGGAGGGAACGAAGAAATTACAAATGTCGTATAAGTTTAACAAGGGACAAGGGTAATAGGGTGATAAGTTATCTTGCAGGCATGTTCGTTTTTCTCTTTGAATATTATAGGATCAGAAGAGTATAAAAGAAGAAGGAGGACGGCTGGAAATCTTTGGAAAAAATGTGAAGAGAAGAGCCCGAGACACGGGGAAGACGAGAGATAGAGGTCCGAAGATTACAGAATATTAAATGAGAAGGTGGGCCGAGAAGATGACCCGAAAATAAAAAAAATGGGAAAGACGGGCCGAAAATAGCAAAAAGGGAAAGACGGGCCGAAAATCAAATTATATAGGCGAAAAATGTTTATTGAGCAAGTCTTTTATAATTTAATATGCTAGTAAGTAAATTTAAAACTTAAGATGGGTGTAAGAGGGCTATGGGTAGCTATAGGTTGTAAAAATGGTATTCCTCCGCCAAAAGAGAGGGTTATCAATAATAAAACGAATTTAAAAAAAAATAATAAGAATAAGAAAAATAAGAACAAAAAGAAGAATTAGATGAATAATAAGATTAAAAAGAATAAGAAGAATAAGAATAATAAGAATAATAAAAAGAATAAGAAGAAGAAGAATGATAATAATAATAATAATAATAATAATAATAATAATAATAATAATAATAATCAGAAGAATAAGAAGAATAAGAAGAATAAGAAGATTAAGAAGAATAAGAAGATTAAGAAAAATAAGAATAATAATATGAATAAGAAGAATAAGAAGATTAAGAAGAATAAGAATAAAAAGAATAATAAGATGAATAAGAAGAATAATAAGAAGAATAATAATAATAAAAATAATAAGAATAATAAGAAGAATAAAAATAATAAGAATAATAAGATGAATAAGAAGAATAATAAGAATAATAATAATAATAATAATAATAAGAAGAATAATAAGAAGAATAAGAAGAAGAATAATAATAATAAAAATAATAAGAATAATAAGAAGAATAAGAAGAATAACCAGAATTAAAATAATTAGAAGAATAAGCAGAAAAAAAAGAATAAGAAGAAAAAGAAGAATAATAAGTATAATTAGAATAAAAAGAATGAGAAAAAAAAGAAGAAAAGAAGAATAGGAATAATAAGTAGAATATGAAGAATAAGTTGGTTTAGAAGAATGAGAAGAATAAGAAGAATAAGAAAAATAAGAAGAATGAGAGGAATAAGAAGAATATGAATAATAAAAAGAATATGAAAATAAAAGAATAAGAAGAATAAGAAAATAAGAAGAAGATAATAATATGAAGATTAAGAAGAAGAATAATAATATGAAGATTAAGAAGAATAAGAAGACTAAGAAAAATATAAAGAATAAGAAGAATAAGAAGAAGAATAAGAATAAGAAGAATAAGAATAAGAAGGATAAGAATAAGAAGAATAAGAAGAATAATAAAAATAAGAAGAATTAGATGAATAAGAAGAATAAAAAGATTAGAGAGAGTAACTCGATTTCTGGAGAGAGAAACAGCAAAATCAAGGAAGAAGAAGCTAATTTCAGCTTCAAATGGAGCATTTAGATTACTTAATGATAAGAAGTCATTTTCCCAACAATTCAAGAAGACCGCGCAGCACTATTCATCATCTTCAGATATTCACGGGAAAAAAAAAACGGAGAACCCTCGATAGAGTTCTCCCCGACTGACATAGCTATGCTCTCGGATGCTCAAAAATTCACTGTGGTAGGCAAATTCTCACACGGGCATCCGCATGTTGAAGATATTAGAGCCTTTTATGCATCACTGAAGCTCAAGGGACACACAAAGATAGGTGTTTTGGATGGCAAACATATTCTTCTTCAACTGTCCAGTGAAGAAGACTTCCATAGAGTTTGGTTGAAAGGAACATGGTACATTCTGGGCTACCCCATGCGCACATTCAGATGGATGCCTGCCTTCTCCACCAAACAAGAGTCGCCATTAGCACCGGTTTGGTTTCTTCTCCCTATGCTTCCCATACACTTCTTCGACAAGTTCTCACTATATCATATAGCCATGCAGTGGGCACCCCTCTGCTTCTCGATGGTGCCACTGCCACCTTGTCTCGGCCGAGCGTTGCTCGAGTTTGCATAGAGGATAACTTGCTGCAGCATATTCCTCATAAAATATGGATTGGCAACAAAGACGGGAGGATTCTGGCAAGAAATAATTCCAGAAAACCTTCCCCAATATTGCTCCCATTGTTACAAACTTGGCCATAGTCCTGAACTCTGCCTTGTTAAAAATAAGCAGAAAGGAACCAGGCAGTGGCCTGGTTCAGGAACATTTGCAGGGAAGGGGATGGATTATAGAATCAAGCCTCCTAACCAGACAGAACATGAACTTAATGAAACTAGAACTGGTTTAGAGAGTGTGGAATATGTGCCTCCTAAGGAAGGTGAAAAAGATGAGGTAGCTAGAAAAAGAAAACATAAAAACACATGAATTAATTCAAAAAAATCGCAGAAATTAATAAGAGATTTTGCAAAGGAAGATCTGGAAAAAAAGAGAGAATATAAGGAAATGGTCAGTGGAATTTTCTAATAGCTCGGAAGAAGAGCTAGAAGTTAGGAGTGATATTAACCTAGAAAAAAAAAGAGAAAGAAAACTAAGCTAAATGAAAACATAAAGGATGACATAGATATTGGTAGATTCAAAAGCAAATTGGGGGATAGAGAATGGGCCATGGAGGAAATAAAAATTATGGCCGTTCAGCTAGGAAGGCTATGGAGAGTTGAGAAAATAGAAGAGTCAAGTTCAATTAAAAAACCTAGAAACATGAAAAAATATTTAAATAAAAGTTATGATTCAAAGTACACCACTAGGGGCTTGGGCTAAATCTTGCCATAATGTTTAGAATACTCTACTGGAATGCGAGGGGTATTGCAAACCCTTCAACAATAAAAAGACTTAAAAAAATTGGTCCAAATACATAAAACGCCACTTATAATTCTTGCGGAGCCTATAGTAAGTAATGAACAACTAGATCACTATAAAAATATATTAGGCTTTGATAAGGTAGTTTCTAATAATAATAATAAAATCTGGCTATTTTGGAAAAATTCTATTAACATAAACATCTTGGAAGTCATAGACCAAATTATCAATTTTAGTTTGGATAATGCCCGTGAGGAGGTAATTTCAGCTGTTTATGCTAAATACACTATAGAAGGCAGGAAAGAACTGTGGAAAGATATGATAAAAATAGCTAATATAAACAAACCCTGGATTATAGGAGGTGACTTTAACATAATAAGAAAAGCTTGTGAGAAAATAGGGGGTAACCCCCCCCCCAACAAAAAAGCTACCTCTCACTTCAACGAGACCATATCAGAAGCTTGATTGATGGAAGCTAACTACTTAGGGTCTAATTATACATGGTGCAACAACAGGAAAGATAAAGGCACCATATGGGCACGATTAGATAGAGTTTTATATAATGTAAAATGGTTGGAAGCTTTCGGGACCACGGTAGTGAAACACTTAAATAGATCCTGCTCGGATCTCAATCCACTATTAATATTAGTAGAAAAATCTAAAACCATAAAAAATACATTCAAATTCCAAATGCATGGTGCTTACATCACACATTCTTCAACACGGTTAAAACTCATGGTCACAGGCAGCTTCAGGTAACCCCGGTCAAATCTGGAATACAAAATTATATAGATTAAAAAATCACTTAAGAACTTGGAATAGAGATATCTTTGGTAATATTAACAACAATATTATAGATGCAAAACAGAAAGTCGAAAAGATGGAGTTAGAATTCGACACACTTAATAACAAAGATAGTAGAAAAGAATTAAACAAAGCACAAGCTGAATTAAAGCTAAAACTCCTCATGGAAGAAGTGTTTTGGAAACAAAAAGATAAATTAAAATGGCTAAAAGAAGGAGACCAAAAACACAAAAGTTCTTCCAGAAACAGCTAAACTTAAGATTCAAAAACAGAGAATAAAAGGCTTAAAAAACAACTTAAATAAATGGATAGATAGTGATCTTGATATTAAAAATCACTTCGACAATCATTTTGAAAGTTTATTTAAAGGTGATACACCACTAAGTGGAGATTACCTTCTAAATAATATTCAACAAAAAATCACAAGTGAAGAAAAATGACTTTCTCACAAAGCTCCCGGATGAAGACGAATTGAAGACTGTGGTTTTCAGTTGGGGTCAAACAGGTGCTCCGGGTCCAGATGGGTGGAATAACGAATTTTACCAAAATTGCTGGATGATCATAAAAAATGAGCTTTTAATGTTATATCTTGGATTTTCTGTGGTGCAGATATAGGTAAGAAATGGAGTTCCACGTATATGGTCCTCATACCTAAATGGCCAACCCTCAAAAGGCTGAGGATTTTAGACCTATAAGTTTGTGCAATTCATATATAAGATTCTCGCTAAGCTACTCCAAAGTAGATTAGCAGGAGTCCTGCCAAAAATCATCTCCAAAGAACAATCATGTTTTATGAAAACAGGCTAATAATGGAAAACATCTATCTAGCAAAAGAAATGATCAAAGAATTAGGCACTAAATCTAGAGGACACAACATTTTATTAAAATTAGATTTATCTAAAACCTTCGATAGAGTAGAATGGAGCATATTATGCTTCATTATGAGAAAGATGGGCTTCTCAGAAACCTGGATAGACTTGATATACAGATGCATATCAAGTCCAAGTATTAGAATTCTTGTAAACGGAGAATTAGGAAAAGACATCAAGCCGATTAGAGGGCTAAGACAGGGTGACCCCCTCTCTATTTAATATTTATATAGAATTATTAATTGTTAACATCAAATCTAAAAAGCACAATAGTGAAATTAGTAATTATAGCCAGCCGCAAAACACCCCTCTTGTGGGCTGTCTGGCATATGCGGATGACGTGATCATTTTCACGAATGGCAGTGCTAGATCCCTCTATAATCTGATGGCCTTGTTAAAATATTAGAAGATGAAACATGGCAAAAAATAAATAACAAAAAGTGCCAATTCATGATTGCAAAAAATGCCCCCCAAGCTTATCTTATAGAATTAATAGCATAACAGGTTTTACCCAGAAAAAAGGAGCAATGCAATATCTTGGTTGTCCACTTTATGAAGGTAAACTAAAATCAGAATATTTAGAATTTTTAATTAATAAAATCAAAAATAAAATTGCAAGTTGGAAAACTGACACACTAAACATGAGTGGTAGGATCACTCTAATTACTCATGTACTACAAAGTGTAGTAATGCAAAATTTAATGATCACTAATCTTCCTGTGGTAGATAAAAAAAGAATTGAAAAAGAATTTGCTCAATTTTTGTGGGGATCCAAAAATGGAAAAAGAAAGCTTCACTAGAAAAAATGGAAAGACCTCTGCTACCCTAAACACGAAGTAGGTCTGGGCTTTGCTGATTTAAATGATCTTGCCAAAGCCTGGGCGTGCAAAAGGTGGTGGAGGCTCAAAGAAAATAATAGTTTATGAGCTGAATTTATGATTGCTAAATATTGTATAGAGGGAGACACAAATAGAGAAAGAAAAAAGAAAAAAGCTTCGCAAGTTTGGCTCCAAATGCTTAATCAAAGAGAAATATTTGACAATTTCTCTAAACCCTCCAAAAAGGGATTGAAATGGATTTTGAGTGCAGATGGGACCTTTTCACTCAAAACAATTAAAGAAAAAATCAGATGTAAGAGGGTTGAACAACCTTTCTTCAGTTGGGTCTGGAATAACGATAATAGCCAAAAAATCAAGTTAAACACTTGGAAAGTGCTCTCAAATATCATTCCTCTTGATGAAAACATAAAAATGAAGGGCATAAAAATGCCCTCTAGATGTGATTGCTGCCGACAAGCAGTTGAATCGGTTGATCATCTGTTTTCTCAAGGTAATATAGCGTTAGAAATATGGAAAAGATTAGAATCGGAAATGGGCTTCAAGCATAAATCCACCCCTCTTAGAATTAGACTCCTCAAATGGAGTTCAGCCCATACTCATCATAGATCACTATCCTGGCTCAAAAATAACATCCCCCATATCGCTATCTGGTGTATATGGAAGGCTAGGAATAGTAGCAGATTTGAAGGACGTACTATGGTAGTGGAAGATATTTGGAATGCCATTAAGAAAGAAATAAAAATCACTTCGGAAGCTAGCCCAATTTTAACTCATAATTCTCATTTAGATATTGACTCCATTAAATTCTGGAACCTCTCGGTTTCTAAACCCCCCTCACAAAAAATTATTGGAATCAAGTGGGAAAACCCAGCAAACGGTAGATTAGCTTTGAACACTGACGGTAGTTTTGATAGAAATATAGGCTTAGCAGGTGGTGGAGGTGTGGTAAGAGACCACAATGGTAACCTTATCCTTGCTTATTTAGGATCCATTAAAGCCTCCTCTGCAATCCATGCAGAAATTTTAGCTTTAAGGGAAGGATTACGGGTGTGTAAATTGGATAATATTTTAAATTTAGATATTCAGATTGACTCTAAAATTTTGGTCGATCTAGTGAATAAAAGAAACAGCATGTGGAAATTCGAAGAAGAGCTAGAGGAAATTAGTAGTTTAATAGAACTCTTGAATGCTTCAATCAAACACATATACAGAGAAGTGAATACATTAGCTGATAATCTAGCAAAAGAAGGTAAATATAAACAATTTCTCAAATATGATGCAGCATCTTTTCCAGATAAATTCAAAGGCTTTATAAAAATGGATAAAAAAGAATATCCATATATCAGAACAGTTTAAAATCACATGGATATCTCTTCCTAACATTTGGTACCGCATGAAAGTATACTACTTAGTTGGGACATGGGAGCGGGTGTTGGGTTATTATTGCTGGAATTGCTTTCTTTTAAGTTCAGGTAAAGGCATGAAAGGCTAAAATTCTTCCTGGTCCTGAAGGAAGATTGTATAAGGATAGGCCAATACCATCACACTAATTGACAACCCAGTAGGGTAAGATAGAGAATACATTTTAAGTATACAACATATCCTCACTCAAGACAGGTATGGTATGATAGAGAGGTTTGTCATCCTGTTGTATTGTGGTTTAGATGTGCTAATTTTCAGGTACATCTACCAGCTCAAATGGCTCCTTAGTTTCTCCTTGTGTTAAGGTTAACTATGCCTCGGCTATGCCCATCTATATGAATTTTCTGCAGATATAAAGACAGCTACCAATGGGCCAATTTAAGGCCTATAAAGAAGGATTTATGTTGACTTGAACAGCTTTATTTCTATCTTCATTTGCCTGTAAAAATCAGTCTTCAATAGTTGTTCTGAGTCAAGCAAACAAGTGTCTATACTCCTGGTTTACCCTGTTTATATGTCAAGCTTTTAGTTCTGATTAAGCGCCAAAGGATCCCACTCCATGGAAGGAAGCTACTAAAAGAACGTAAAGACATGAAAGGCTAAAACTCTTCCTGGTCCTGAAGGAAGATGGTATAAAGATATGCCAATACCTTCACACTAATTGACAGCCTAGTAGGCGCCAAAGGATCCCACTCCAAGCTCAAAGAAAAGGAAAAGCTAAAAGGGCTGGAGGATTTAATAAACTTATCTCAGGGGATGATGTAGATTTGAAATCTCACATATATCCATATTCAGAACCTCAAAAGCTAAAAGAAGGTAGCTTCTCTCAGGAAAAGCTAAAAGGTCTGAGGATCAAGTGTCAAGCTTCTAGTACGGAACCTCACATATGCCCAAATTCAAGCAGTTTCAAATCTATAGCTTCTAGATCATTTTAAATTGTTACTTTCTTTGTTTTTTTGTTTTGTTTTGAATTGGATGTAAAAGGGATAAGGGTAGATATAGGTTGTAAAAATGGTATTCATCCACCAAAAGAGAGGGCTCTAATAATAATAAAACAAAATTAAAAAAAAAAGATTAATAAGAATAATAATAATAAGAAAAATAATATGATAAAAAGAATAACAAAAATAAGAAGAATAACAAGAATAATATGAAAAAGAAGAATAAGAAAAATAAGAAGAATAAAAAGAATAAGAAAAATAAAAAAAATAGAAAAATAGGAAAAATAAGAAGAATTAGAAGAATTAATAGAATAAGAAGAATAATACAAATAAGATTAATAAGAAGAATAAATAGAATAAGAAGAATAAGAATAATAAGATGAATAAGAAGAATAAGAAAAATAAGAATAACTAGAAAAAGAAGGATATGATGAATTAAAAAAATTAGAAGTATAAGAAGTATAATAATAATAATAATAATAATAATAATAATAATAATAATAAGAATAAGAAGAACAAGAAGAACAAGAAGAATAAGAAGAACAAGAAGAATAAGAAGAATAAGAATAATAAGATGAATAGGAAGAAAAAGAATAATAAAATGAATAAGAAGAATAAGAAGAATAAGAAGAATAAGAAGAATAACAAGAATAAGGAGAATAAGAAGAAAAAGAATAATAAAATGAATAAGAAGAAAAAGAAGAATTAGAAGAATAACAAGAATAAGGAGAATAAAAAGAATAAGAATACTAAGAAGAATATAAAAAATAAAATGAGTTGTTTGGCAGGAGGCTGTGCAAAGCTATCTGTACTGCTCCATTCTTGGTATTTGTATGTTTGCTAGAATGAAGGTTCTATAGTTGTCAAAGACTATATGATCTATCAACATAATACAAAAAAAAATTAAAGCTTAGATATCACTAATCTATGCTGGAAATGGATAAAAGAGTAGAAAGGCTGCCAAAATTTTAACCTAGAGAAGTAGTAGATAAGCTGTTAGGAAAGGAAAGAGGGTGTAGCTTTGAAAGGAAGCAAGCATATGTAAACTTAATGGGCAGAAAGAAAAAGTGCAAATAATTTAAAGCATGCTACACATCATGAAAATTAGATTGAGGAAATAACTCAAATCTATTTTTATTTTTAAACACATGTAGCCTACCAAGTTTCAAATGTTCATTGTTTTTTCTTTTGTTAATGGTGTAAAAGGGTCAAAGTGTACTTTTCAAGATTCTAACAATGGTATTCCTCCGCTAAAAGAGAGAGCTTTTATAATTAATAAAACAAAACTTAAAAAAAAAGAAGAATAAAATGAATAAGAATAAGAATAATAAAAAAATAATAAGAATAAGAATAATAAAAAGATAAAAAGAATAAGAAGAATATGAACAATAAGAAAAATATTAATAATAAGAAGATTAAGAAGAAAGAGAAAAATAATAATAATCATAACAATAAGAAGAATAAAAAGAATAAGAATAATAAGAAAAAAATGAAGAATAAGAAAAATAAGAATAAAAAGAAGAATAAAAATAAAATGAAGAATAAATAGACTAATAAGAATAATAAAAGAATAAGAAGGATAAGAAAAATAAGAAGAATTACAAGAATAAGAAGAATAATAAGAATAAGTTGAATAATAAGAATAAGAAGAATAAAAAATATAAGAAGCATAAAAAAAATAAGAAAAATAAAAAAATAAGAAAAATAAGAAAAATAAGAATAATTAGAATAATAAGAAGAATAAGAAGAATAAGAAGAATAAGAAGAATAAAAAGACTAAGAAAAATATGAAAAATAAGAATAATAAGAAAAATAAGAAAAATAAAAAGAATAAGAAGAATAAGAAAAATATTAATAAGAAAAATATTAAAAATAATAAGAATAAGAAGAAAAAGAATAAAAGAATATGAAGAATACAAAATATATTACGAATAAAAAGAATAAGTAAAATAATAAGAATAAGAATAAGAATAATAAAAAAAAAGAATGAGAAGAATAAGTAGAATAAGAATAATAAGAAGAATGAGAAGAATGAGAAGAATGAGAAGAATAAAAAGAATGAGAAGAATAAAAAGAATAAGAAGAATAAGAAAAATTAGAAAAATAAGAAGAATAATAAGAATTAGAATAATAATAAGAATCAGAAAAATAACACGACACGAAAATATTCATTTAGCTAGGGAATTTTAGATTAATATCAATCCCTAGCTAAATTGCGAGGGATTAGCTTGGGAATACCAAAAGATTTATGATTTTTTATTGAAATTAAAATTCGCAACGCATTAGCTATCGAGTATTTTTTGTCAATTCTACTCAAGAAAAATGAAGAATTTAGCTATGGATTTAGCGAGGGATTAGCGATAGAAAGTTTTCTTTAATTCCACTCAAGAAAAGTGCAGAATTTAGCGATGGATTTAGCAATGGAAAATTTTTATAAATTCTGCTCAAGAAAAGGGTGGAATTTATCTACAGATTTAAAGATCGAATTTTCCTAGCAAGTAAAATCTGAAATTTAGCGATGGATTTTCTCTAGCTAATAAAATCTATTATTTACCATCGAATTTAGCGATGAATTTTCTATATTTAAAAAAATCTTGATTTTAGTGACGGATTTAATGATAGATTTTCTTTACCTAATAAAATTCATAATTTAGTGACAAATTTAGCGTGGATTTTCTTTACCTAATAAAATCCAAAATTTAGCTACATATTTAGCGATTGAATTTTTCTTGTAAATAAAATCTAGAATTTAGCGATGAATTTAGCAACGAATTTTCCCTACCAAATAAAATCCTGAATATAGCTATGGATTTAGAGATAAAATTTCCTTAGCTAATAAAATCTGGAATTTAGCTACAGATTTAGAGATGAAATTTCCATAGCTAATTACTTCCGAAACATAGCGACAAATTTAAGCGACAGAATTCCTTAGCTAATTACATCTTGAACATGCCAACATGGTAGCAGATTTTAGTGACAGAATTTACCTAGCAAATTACACCCTGGAATATTGTGATGGATTTAGCAATGGAATTTTCCTAGTAATTACATACTAAAATAGCGACTGATTTTAGCGACAAAACTTCCTTAGCCAATTACTTACTGAATATAGCGAGTGATATTTGTGACAGATTTTCCCTAGCTAATTAAATACAAAATATATTGATGGATTTAGCGATAGAAGTTCCCTTGTTAATTAAATCCGGAATATAGTGAAGGATTTAGTGACTCAACTTCCATAACTAGCTAAATCTAGAACACAGCGACGGAAAATCTCTAGCCAAAATTTAATTATTTAATTTTTTTAATTTATTATTAATTTTAATATTTTATTTAATTTTATTTATTAAATGTATGTTAATGGTATATAGATTAGCAATATTTGAAAGATCTATTTTTCTCGTAAAATTATAAAAAAATGATATTATAAATAAATAATTTAAAAAATATAAAAATATAAAAAAATTATATTAATAATGACTAAAATAACTATTTTTATGATGTATTAATTTTTTAAAAAATTATACAAAAAATTTTCTAGAATTTTTAATTAAGAAACTAAATAATCTGTATTAAAGAAACATTAAATTAAAAATGAAATAAGAATTATAATTTTTTTCACTTTTTTAAAAATTAAATTAACATACATTGAAATTTCTACTAATATAAATGTAAATTAATTCATTTTATGATAAAATATAAAATATTTTCAAAAATATCTTAATTGATGAATAAACTAGTAAATATTAATATTATTATAAGTATAAAAAAATTTATGATTATAGAAAACTTTTAAAAAAATAAATAATACAAATTTTTAAAATCTTGAAATATAATAAAAATATAAATTTTTAAATAAAGGTAAAAGAAAATAAAGTAATATTTATAAATAAATACATAGATGTTTACTCCTACTAAAATTTATACAAATTAAATAATTGAGTAATATCTTTGCAATTAGCTTTTAGCATTAAGTTTTTATTAAATTAAATAAATAAATATAACTTTTTTAAATTATCTTTTCACTTTAAGAAATTTTTTGAATTTTAAAAATTATTAATGATATCAAATATTATGAAATTTTATTCATTGAAAATTATTTCATATTATCTTCGTAAAAATTAATATGAATTCTTAAAATTTATAACCATAAAATTTAAATATATATATTTTTTAACATTAATAGTATTTTATAACTCTTAGGCGAGTGGCTAGAAGATAAATCATCTTTTCATTTATGTCTTATTAATTGATATTTGTTAATTTTCTACCTATTTGATATTTTTTTATAAGGCTAAACATATATTTTTTTAATTGTTTATATATTTATTGTTTAAATAAAATTATAATAAAAAATTATAGGGTATTTGTTTTTCATATAATTGTTTATAACTTTGATTACATTTATTTATATTTATTTTTAACTACTTGTATGCATATATCTATATATAATATTATGTTTAACTATATGTAACAATTTAGAACTACATTTATGTTATGTATCCTAACATATAATTATATATGGGATAATACTAATTTGTTGCACTAACGTGATAAAAAGGCTAAATATATAATATCAATAATATGTAAGCACATAGCATGAGAGTGTCCATTGATCAGGCTCATATATGTAATACTTCAAATAAGGATCGTACTCTTACCTAATCCCAGCCCTTGGGCCTCAGGCTCAAATATGAACTTATGTATAACAAAAGATATAATATTTGATAGGTCTGTACAAAAGAAATTTTATTTTCTTTTATATAATTCTTCATTCTAACACCGCACTCTCTATGTGTCTCTCTCCCTCTCTAATTTTTTCTGTCACTCTCTTCCTCTTTTTCTTTATGTTTCACACACTCTCTCTTGTTTTCTTATTTCTCGCTCTTCTTTCTTGCATGTTCTCTCGTGCTCTCTCTCCCCTCTCTCTCCTCTCTTCCCCCTCTCTCTCCTCTCTCCCTCCCTCTTTCTCTCTCTCTCTCTCTCTCTCCCTCTCTCTCCCTCTCTCTCTCTGCCCCCTTTCTCCCTCTCTCTCCATCTCCCCCCTCTCTCCCTCTCTTTCCCTTTTGCCATTTCACTCTCCCTCTCTCCATCATTCTCTCTTCCTCTCCCCTCTCTCTCTCTCCCCCCATCTCCCCATTTCTCTACCCGTCTTTCATCCCACCTTCTCTCTCTCTCACCCTCTTTCTCTCCTCCTTCAAACATTTAATGTTTGAAGGATAACTGTGATATCTATTAATCTTTATCGTGTATTATCATACTTTGCACTCTTTATCTAGTATAACTGTGATATCTATTAATCTTTATCATGCTAAAAATTACTTAATCTATTAATGAAGATTCTATAAATGTATTACCTTGATATTAATGATATTTAAATTTTTAAATTTTTATCTGTAAGTAATTTTATTTAATTATATGTATTTTTTGACGTAATAGAATGTTTTATTTATCATAAAGATTGGGCATTATTTTTTGTAAATAAAATAGGGCAAAATGAGCTCAGATCGTCAGTAGATCTACAGAAGGGCTATTAATGGATTTTTGAATAAATATTTTTTGACTGGGCTTGAAACTTTCATCAATTTTGCATGTAGTCAATCGAGA
This sequence comes from Sapria himalayana, assembly GCA_029783825.1. Classification (NCBI taxonomy): domain Eukaryota; kingdom Viridiplantae; phylum Streptophyta; class Magnoliopsida; order Malpighiales; family Rafflesiaceae; genus Sapria; species Sapria himalayana. Next base: position 421,263 of record JAREIK010002598.1, on the reverse strand, counting down.
TTGATGGATAGAGAAAAAAATAAGTGTCCATGTAATCATCACAAGTGTCATAATATCCCTTTTTGCAATGCAAACACTATAAGATATCATATGACTAAATATGGCTTTGTGCCAAATTATTTTGTTTGGATTTATAATGGAGAAAGTACATTGGCTCTAAATATTGACCAAAATGAAGGTATTGAATCATTTGCTTGTGGTGAAGAATCATCAAACACATACCATAGAATGATCATGGAATCTGCTGGTGCCGACTTCAATATGGATTACATGAATGAACCACCTAATCCTGAAGCTTAGAAATTTTATGAAATGCTTAAAGCTATAGATAAAAAGTTGTGGCCTAGTTGTAAAATACATTAGCAATTGTCACTTGTGGCTCGACTAATGAGCATTAATTAAGAAAATCATATATCTGAAAAATTATTTGATCCGGTGACAGTTTTGATGAAGGAGATCGTTCCAGATAATAATTTGATAACTAACAACTTTTACACAATTAAGAAGTTACTATGAGGAATGGGTATACCATTTGAAAAAATTGATTGTTGTTTAAATGAATGCATGTTATATTGGGGCGGTGATAGTAATTTAATTAGCTGTAAGTTTTGTGACCATCCTCGGTTTAGGAATGAATCTCGTGTTATAGATAAGCGACAAGAATTGAAGTTTGTCTTTAAAAAGATGTATTATTTTCCATTAATTCCTCAATTACAGAGATTATGTGCATCAAATGCTACAACAAATGATATGAGGTGGCATTCTGAGCATGAGGTTGAAGAAGGGGTAATGCGTCATCCATCAGATTCACCTGTTAGGAAGGGTTTTAATTATATACATCAAGATTTTGCAGCAGAAAGTTGAAATGTGACATTGGGTCTTTGCATTGATGGATTTCAGCCATTTGGGCAATCTAAAAAATAGTATTCAAGATGGCCAGATAGTGACACCTTATAACTTGCCTTCGTGGTTGTGTATGGAGGAGCAATATATGTTTTTGACAATATTGGTTCCATGGCCAAAAACTCCAAAAGGCATGCTGGATATTTTCTTACAGCCTCTTATGGTAGAGTTAAATCATTTATGGTATGTTGGCATGAATACATATGATATCTCAAAGAAGCAAAATTTTATTATGCGGGCAGCCCTTATGTGGATGGTAAGTGACTTTCCTACATATTCAATGTTGTCTGGCTGGAGTACTGTAGGTTGGTTCCCATGCCTATATTACATGACAAATTCTGATGCATTTATCCTCAAATTTAGTGGCAAACAGTCATGGTTTAATAACCATCGTAAGTTTCTACCTATGACTCATACATTTCAAAGAAATAGAACTACATTTAGAAATAATAAAATTGTGATGACAGTTGCACCAGTAGTTAGTTCAGGAGATGATATTATGATAGAGATTTAAAGTTTGGATTTAAAGAAGGTAACTGAAAAGGAAGCTACTGGAAGTAATGGACCAATAGGCAAATTATTTGGCTGGAGGAAACATAATATATTTTGGGACTTGCCCTATTGGAAGTCCAATTTAATTCGTCATAACTTAGATGTAATACATATTGAAAAAAATGTTTTTGACAATGTTTTCAACACTGTCCTTAATGTAGACGGAAAAACAAAAGATACTTTAAAATCAAGACAGGAGCTGAATGATTACTATTGGCATCCTAAATTGAAACTGAATGAGGAAACATGAAAATTCCCAAAAGCTTGCTACACACTTGATAAGAAGGCAAGACATATATTGTATGAATGAGTTAAAAATTTGAAATTCTCTAATGGATATGTGTCAAATATGGGTAGATGTATGGATATGAAGAATCTTAAGTTATTTGGAATGAAAATTATGATTGTCATGTATTTATACAGAGATTAATACAAATTGCATTCCGTGAAATACTTCCACTAAGTATTTGGAATGTCCTTACAAACTTAGTTTGTTTATCAAACAGCTAACTGTAACCACAATCAAAATAGATGACATGGTGAGGCTGTAAAATGACATTCCACTTATTATTTGTAAGCTTGAACGGATATTCCGACCGAGTTTCTTTGACTCGATGGAGCATTTGGCGGTCCATTTGGCATATTAAACAAGGATTGCAGGGTCAGTGCAATTCAGATGGATGTATTTTTTTGAGAGTTAAATACATATAAATTGTAGTGTTTTATTATTTCGTACTTTAAGTATTATTGTAATTTAATCTAACTGAAACCTAACATTGTGGATGTAGGTATCTTCGTAAGTTGAAATTGAATGTTAGAAACAAGGTAAAAGTTGAAGATTCAATTTGCAATGCATATTTAGTAGAAGAAGCATCATCATTTTGTTCTTATTAATTTGAGGATCATGTGAATACAATAAATAGAAATGTGCCGTAAAATTATGAAGGTCGTGTGATGGTAGAAGATGTTCTATGGACAAACTATCTATCTTCAAGCACCAAGGAAGAGTATTTGGAAGAGCAATGAAAAGTTGTATGACAGATGAAGAGTACAAAATAACCCGCAGCTACGTTTTACTTAATTGTAAGGAGGTTGCACCATATATTGAGTATGTATACACAAAATGGTTGCATGTTTAATCATAGTTTAATTTTATCATTAATAAGAATTATTAAAAATTGATATACATTTTCTCTCTATCTTTCTATATTTGCACAGTATTTATGTTGAGCAGTTAAAATATAGGCAACCAACAATTTCCAGCAATGATGTCGATTATATGCTAGAAATTGAATTTGCAAATTGGTTCAAAAATTATGTAAGAATTATTAAGTTTTAAATTTTTTAATATTTAATTTATTATTATCTTTTATTTGTTATTATCAATTTTTTTAATTTATGTCATAGGAAGTTGATCCTTCAATCGGAGATTCAAATATTTTTATTCAGAATCTAAGTAAAGGCCCATTTAGATATGTGAAAACCTATCCTGGGTATTTGTTAATGGATATAAATTTCACACAATTGGGCACGATTCTTTTAAAATAACAATGAATAGTAGTGTATGCATTAAAGGTGCAGGATATAGTGCAGATGAGATTGATTATTATGGTTAACTCAAAGAAGTTATTGAGTTGGAGTGTCATGGACTCAAAAATAACTGGATTGTATTCTTTAAGTGCGAGTGGTTTGATCCTAGATGAAATGTGCGCACAAAGATTCATTCGGATTATAAGCTAGTTGATGTTAATCATAAACGTAGATATAATCGATATGAGCCATTTATTATGGCAGTTCAAGCTGCTCAGGTATATTATTATACATATCCGAGAATATCTCGTGAAAAGAGAGATTAGTGGGAGATTTGCAAGATCAAAGCTCGATCAAAAATTAATAGTATCAATATCGCAACAAAGAAGTGTAGACTTGGAAATTGTACCGGCATTCCAGGAAGATGACATAAAAAATATTGAGCCTTTGAATGTAGATGAAGATCTAGAAAATTTTTGTGACACAAATGGTGGCACAATAGAAATTGAAGATGCTCAATTTCTATCTGAAGATGAGTTCGAACTTCTATCGGAATCAGATAAAATATCAGAAGATCCATTAGAGGATGATAGTGATGTCGATAATTAAATTATTATAATCTTATTATGAATTTAAACTATCAAAGACATTTTATATTTTGTTGAAATCTATCGGTGTGTTTTATTCGAAAATACATGCTTGTTCATCATATCGCTATTTTTTGTTCTTTATTTTATTTTGTACAGTAGATGGTGCCTAAAGAACATGGCCGTGGTGGAGGTGGATGTGGACACAGAAATGAACCAAATTCATCTAGTACGTTACATCATGTTGTAGAATCAGTACCATCTCATAGCCACCAAATCCAGACTTCAACATCACAATCACCATCTTCATTTCTATCACCATCACCATCATCGAGACCTCTACTATCACCTTTATCATATGTAAGCCCACCACCAATTGTGCTTCCTGCACACACTTTTGATCCAACTCTATCTTTTACACCATATTTTACATAGATTGTTCCCCCATTTACAATACCAATGACATCATCAAATGTTGTGCCTTCCTCTGTAGTCAGTGCAAAGTTAGTAATTGAGATTGTCGTTGAGAAGTAAAAGAAATATGTAAAAATGACTCTAAAAAAATTTTGATGTTACTGTTAGTGGTTTTTTTTAATATTGTTATGATTTGCTTGTTTTCTATGTTATTTATTTATTGGTATAGTTATATTCCATCTCACAAGTGTTCAACTATAATTACAAAGTCTTTCAAGAAAATGGATGATTTTAAATCATTCACCTTGAAGAAAGTTTCAGAATCGACAAAGGAGTCTTATTTTAATGACTTTTAGGTAAAAATAACTAAACAAAAACATTGAAAAATATTAATCGAATTACTTAACTAATATGTTGGTTATTATTCAAGTAGTAAATAATTACGTTCTTGTTGTTAATATAAATTCTTTTGAGATTCTTCTTGTTGTATATGCAATTTTTTTTTATTTAATAATCTATTTATATAACAAAATGTTTTTCTATTTTAATATTTTCATGTAAGTGCAAGAAAAAAAATATTAAAAGCCCGGGGATGCAGCAGTAGCATAATAACGAAGGTCCCGTTGCGGTTAAATGAACTGGATGTTTATTTTTAATATAAAAATGATTTGTAATTTATTTTTCGAGCGGTTGTTTTGACCCGTTGAACTGTTCATCATCCCTCTCTTCTCTCTGCGCGAATTTTTTTTCGTGACTACTGCGTGCTGCATATTGTAAGACGTTCTATTTTTTGTTTTAATCTGTAACGCATAAGTGTTTTCTGGTGGAGGTAGTTAGTCGTACTGAGCGACTAGCGAACCACGTTATTTTCGATGTTGTTTTTTCTCATTTTTGATTCTGTCGTGGATGCTTGCTGGATTGGGATATATATTGCTTGTTTTCTGTGTTTCTATTATTTTTTGTTTCTTAATCTCACTACCGTGGAAGCGCAATTACCCAACACTTCTATATATAGAATCAGTGCACATGGGCACCCAAATTTGATGTAAAGATAAAGTCATTATGGAAGATCAATGTTGCTCAATAATATTCTAATTTTGTTCATAAATTGAAGAATATGAAAGAAATGCCTGATTTTATATCCGAGGATGACTGGCCCAAGTGGCTTAAGTATGGGAAGGAGCCAGATGTGAAGAAAAAATCAGATATTGCCAGCAAAAATTGACATCAATCTATTTAAATATCCGTCTATCATTCTATCTATCATTCTATATATTTTTATATATATATTTTTTATATATCTATCATTCTATATATAGATATATATATCTATCTATCTATTTATTTGTCTATCTATATGTCTTTCTATATGCCTATTTATCTTTTTATCAATCTATTTAAATATCCGTCTATCAATCTATCAATCTTTCAGTCTATCTATCCGTCTATCTGGTCCATCTAACTTTCCATATATCAATGTGTCTATCTATCTATCTATTTATATATCTAAATATCTATCTATATGTTTATATATCTATCGATCTATCTATATATGTGACTATTGATCTATCTAACTATTTGTTTATCTATCTTTATATCTATCTATCTATTAGTCTATCTATCTGTCAAACAATCAACTTATCTATCTGTCTATCTATTAGTCACTCTATCTATCAATCTAAATCTGTATTTATGTGTTTATATATCTATCTATCTAACTGCCTATTAATCTGCCTATCTATCTATATATCTATTTGTAAATCTATCTATCTAACTATCTATCTATCTATCTATCTATATGTCTGTCTATATATATTTCTATTTACCTTTCTATCTATTAATTTATTTGTTTATCTATTTATATATCTGTCTATCTATCCGTCTATCTATCTATCAATCTATCTATTTATGTCTCTATCTAACTATCTATTTAGCGATATATCTATCTCTTTATAAATCAATTTGTCGACCTATCTGTCTATGTATCTATATATTTATATATCTATCTATATATTTATCTATCTATCTATCTATGTCTCTGTATATCAATCAATCTATCAATCTATCTATCAATTTGTCTATCAATCAATCTATCAATAAATCTATCTATAAATCTATCAGTAAATCTTTCTATTAATCTATTTAATTATTTAGCAAACAATCTAACTAACTAACTAACTATCTATCTATCTATATATCTATGTGTCTATCTATCTTTATATCTATATATCTATTTATCTACAGGTAGTCTATCCATCTATTTATTTCTCTTTCTATTTGTCTATCTTTCTATTTATCTATCTATCTAAATATACATTATCTATACGTTTATCTATCTGTATATCGATATGTATATTTTTTGTCTATGTATTTGTGTATCAATCCTTTTTCTTTCTATATGTCTATTTGTTTATCTATCTATATTTCTATGTCTTTCTATTTATGTATATATCTTTTTATCTATATGTCTATCTATTTGTCTATCTTTATAACTATATATCAATCAATCTATCTGTTTATCTATCTGTTTATTTATCTGTCTATCTATCTATCTTTCTGTTTATCTGTCTATCTATTTATCTGTCTATATGATAGTCTATCTTTTTGTCTATCTATCTGTCTACTATGTATCTAATTGTCTATATATCTGTTTGTCTATATATCTATCTATCTATCTATAAGTCTATCTATTTGTCTGTTGATCTATTTATATATCTATTTGTCTATCTATATGTATATTCGTATGTATATCTCTTTGTCTATTTGTCTATCTATTGATATATATATATATATATATATATATCAATCTATCTATCTATCCATTTATCTCTCTATCTATCTATTTATCTATCTATCTATTTGTCTATTTATCTATTTATCAATCTATCTATGAATCAATCTTTCTATTTGTCTCTCTCTATATATCTGTCATGCGATATATATATCTATCTGTTAACTATTTGTAAATTAAGTTGTCTATCAAACTTTCATTCTATTCGTCTAGCTTTTTATCTATTAATATATCTCTCTAGCTCTCTATATATCTATCTCTCTAATAGTCTATATATCTGTCTATATTTATATCTAACTATATTTCTAACTATCTATCTATCAATCTGTCAATCAATCAATCAATCTATCTATCTGTCTATCTATCAATCTTAAAATTTGTTTATCTATCTATTTATATGTATGTCTATCAATATTTCTATATATCTATTTAACTATCTATCTAGCTATCTATCTTTCTTTCTATGTGTTTATCTATGTCTATCTTTCTATATATCTATTTGTCTACCTATCTATCTTTCAATAAATCTATTGGTCTAACTATCTATCAATATTTTTATCTTTCTATCTCTCTGTATATCTATCTACCAAACTATCTATCTATATATCTATCTATCTATCTATCTAACAATATATGTATCTATATATCTATATCTATCTTACTATCTATTTTTCTATCTAAACTATCTGTCAATCAATCTATCCATCTATCTATCAACTTATCTAACTATTTGTATAACTATATGTCTATCTATTTGTCTATCTATCTATCTATCTACCTATCTGTCTGACTATATATATAGTTATTTGTCTATGTAAATGCCTTTCTATATTTCTATATATATGCATATCTATCTATTTATCTACCTATCTATTAACCTGTGTATCAATTAATCAATCAACCTGTCTATCTATAAGACTATCTATCCATCTATATATCCATCGAAATATATGTATATCTTTATGTCTATCTATTCTTCTATATATATATATATATATATCTGTGTGTCTATCTTTCTGTCTATTGATCTATATATATATATATGTGTGTGTGTGTGTGTGTGCGTGTGTCTATCTATGTGTCTAACTATCTATTTATCTATCTATATATCAATATATCTATCTATCTATTTATCTATCTGTGAATCAATCTGTCTATCTATCTATCTATTTATCTATTTGTGAATCAATCTGTCTATCTATCTATCTATCTATCTATCTATTTGTCTATCTACATTTCTATCAAACTAATTTTTTAACTATCTATCTATATCACTATTTTTCTATCTAACTATTAGTGCATCTATCTATCTATATGTCTCTTTATATGTCTTTCTATATTTTTATCTATCAATCATTCTATTTGTCTATCTATCTTTCAATCAATCAATCAATCTATCTATCTATCTATTATCTATCTGTCTGTTTAAACTTTATATCTATCTATCTGACATCTCTCTATTTATCTCTCTAGCAATATTTCTATCTATCTTATATATCTATATCTGTATATCTATCTGCCTATCTATCTACCAATTTATATATCTATCTAACTACCTACCTATCTATATGTCTATATATATATATATATCTATCTATCTATCTATCTGTTTGTCTATCTATATGTCAATTTAAATATCTATCTATCTATTTTTCTATATATCTATAGGTCTACCTATCTATCAATCTATCTAACTATCTATATATTTATTTGTTTATTTATTTGCCTATCTATCTATCTATATATCTATTTATATATATATATCTATCTATCTATTTCTCTATTTATCTATCTATGTCTCTGTCTATCTATCTATCTATCTTTTTGTCTGTCTATCTATCTTTCTATCAAACTATCTATCAATATATTTATCTATCTAATACCTGACTATTTATTTGTATATCTATCTATATATCTATCTTTCTATAGATCTATCTATATATCCATCTTTCTATAGATTTATCTATATATCCATCTTTCTATAGATCTATCTATATATCCATCTTTCTATAGATCTATCTATATATTTTTCTTTCTATCTATCTATCTATTTGTCTATCTAATTGTCTATCTATCTGTCTTTCTATATATTTGTCTATACATATATATCAATCAATCTATCTATCATTCTTTCTACAAGTCTTTCTATTTGTCTATTTATCTATCTATCTATTTGGCAATCTATTTGTCAATCTATTTGTCAATCTATTTGTCAATCAATATATCTATCGATCTTTATATCTATATATCTTTCACTCTATCTATCAATCTATCTATTAGTGTATAAACCTATCTATCTGTCTATCTATCTATCTATATTTCTTTCTTTCTATATGTCTATCTATTTTTCAATCTATTTTTTTATATATCTACCTTTATATCATCTCGTTATCTATATATGTATCTATTATCTGTGTCAATCTATTTGTATATCTATCTTTCTAATTATGTTTCTATCTATCTATCTATCTGTCTATTTATTTGTCTATCTATATGTATATCTATCTATCTATATATTTATCTATCCATCTATCTATCTACATATATATCTATCTATCTATCTACACACACACACACACGCATATCTATCTTTCTATCCATCTATCTGTCTAACTATCTATCTTTCATTCATTTCTATCTATCTATCTATCTATCTTCTATCAATTTTTCTATCAAACTATCTATATATTTGTCTATCTATCGATGTATAAATGAATCTATCAATCTATTTATCTGTCTATCTATCTTTTTATTTATATGTATATCTATTTATCTATCTATTTGACAATACATCAATCAATCTTTCTGTCTATCAATCTGTCTATGAATCTATCTATCAATTTGTCTTTCAATTTTACTATTAAATTATATATCCATCTATATATCAATCTAATTATCTAAATGTTTATCAATCTATCTATCTATCTAAATATCTATCTTTTACTATAACTATTTCTCTATCTGTCTATTATTCTATCTATTTGTCTATTATTCTATCTATCTGTCTATTTATATGTCTATCTATCTATCTATTCGTCTATCTATCTATTATTTTATATGTTTTTCTATAGATATATATGTCTGTGTCTATCAATCTGTCTAATTATCTCTCTATCTATTTATCTATCTTTCAATCTATCTTACTATTTGACTATCTATTTTTCTATCTAATTATCTATAGATAAATAGATAAAGAAATTTTGACTATAGATAAAGAAGAATCACAAGATTAAATGGACTTGGTTCAATAGTGCCTAGCTTGTCACGACATACTCTAGAACCTCGCCTCAAGCTAAGTTGGGCTGCCCCATGGCACGGTTAGTGATGTGATAGGCTGGCATGAGTTATGCCTCATGCTGAGCTAGGCATGACCCACATGTGCCTAGTCCAATGGCTTGGTAAACTAGCTTGGGTGACCGACTTATGGGGTCCCAATAGGGTGGTCACTGGAGTAGTTTTATTTTTTTTAAAAAAAATTAACTACCCCATCATAGGGAGGTCCATATTTTTAAAAACAATCGGCCATGTGACTGATTGTAATTGGTCAGCTTGTAAATAGGTCACCCATGTCCATCACGACCATGTATTTGGGGCCAAGCCACCATCTATCATTGGGTAATGGTGAATATGCATGACCCGTGCATATTTGCCATTCGGCACAACACAACCTATTTGATGCCTTTAGATAATTCATATTTGTTAACATAAATAAGACTATCAATATGTGATATTAGTGGTAGATATCAATGAAATTATTATAATATGGGATGATCAATTATGTATATTACAACTAAAATTATTTGTAAGTAGATATATATGTCTGTGTCTATCAATCTGTCTAATTATCTCTCTATCTATTTATCTATCTTTCAATCTATCTTACTATTTGACTATCTATTTTTCTATCTATTTATCTAATTATCTATAGATAAATAGATAAAGAAATTTTGACTATAGATAAAGAAGAATCACAAGATTAAATGGACTTGGTTCAATAGTGCCTAGCTTGTCACGACATACTCTAGAACCTCGCCTCAAGCTAAGTTGGGCTGCCCCATGGCACGGTTAGTGATGTGATAGGCTGGCATGAGTTATGCCTCATGCTGAGCTAGGCATGACCCACATGTGCCTAGTCCAATGGCTTGGTAAACTAGCTTGGGTGACCGACTTATGGGGTCCCAATAGGGTGGTCACTGGAGTAGTTTTATTTTTTTTTAAAAAAATTAACTACCCCATCATAGGGAGGTCCATATTTTTAAAAACAATCGGCCATGTGACTGATTGTAATTGGTCAGCTTGTAAATAGGTCACCCATGTCCATCACGACCATGTATTTGGGGCCAAGCCACCATCTATCATTGGGTAATGGTGAATATGCATGACCCGTGCATATTTGCCATTCGGCACAACACAACCTATTTGATGCCTTTAGATAATTCATATTTGTTAACATAAATAAGACTATCAATATGTGATATTAGTGGTAGATATCAATGAAATTATTATAATATGGGATGATCAATTATGTATATTACAACTAAAATTATTTGTAAGATCCAAGCTTCAAATAAAGGATTCGTGACATCTGAGATATTTTTTTGGTATTAAGATTGGATATTTAGAAAGCACAACCTTTACTCAAAAAGGATATACTATAAATATTTTATCTAATCTTGATATGTCGACATATGCACTTATTGACTCAACACTTGTTCTAAATGTATATTTGTCAATAGATATTAGTTTTTCAATTGCTTCCACTAAATTTAGGAAGATCATCAAAAATTTAATTATCTAATAGTGATCATGCTATATATCACCTACATTATCAATAGAGGTAATTGGGTCTCCTAAATTCTCCTAGATATATTCATATTTCACTAAATTTAGATTTTAGTTGTGCTTTAGTTATCACAAAAAAAAAATTGTCTTAATTTTTTATATTTTTTAAGAAACCTTGTCTCCTAAAAAAGCAAGAAACTGATAATTACTTTGAGATGCATTATAAATACATAATACAAAGTTATGGTATCAAATACTTATGAGCTTAAATGAATTAGTCATTTCTTAGAGAAACTTTGTCTACCAATTCAAAGACCGACAATTTTTTACTATAACATCCAGCCATCTCGGCACATTCTTGTCACTCTAGTATTCAACGAGTGGACAAAACATATTGACGTTGATTGTCACTTCATGCGAGAAAAAATCCAAGAAAATTTATCACTACATGCATACCTACTAGTGAGCAGACAACAAACATCCTCATTAAAACTTTCAAATATATGTATCAACTAAGTGAGGTGGCCAAAACATAGAATGAGGCATGACATAACTCAATCACAGTCATGCCTAGGCTTACCTCGTACAAGCCTATGGCATTACTCTGATCATGTCGAGCTAGGGTTCCTAGCCCACATGCCATGTGATTCATTGCATGACATAGCTTGGCACATTAGCTCATGCTGGCTGGTTACCATGGCTAGCATGACTAAGCCTAACCCAACCTGTCATGACTCGACATGACCCAGGAAGACAACAAGACAATGGACTATGTTGGGTTACTCATGTTTAGAGTCATGTTAACATGGCATGACCCATTCTGAAAACCATGTCATGTGGGGCATGGCATGGTGGCTTGGATATGCCTAAAAAGATTCATCGTGTCAGCCTGCAAACATGTTTAACTCTTCTACTCTCAAAGGATCACATGTAGTTTTTTGATCCTCCATATTTAGTATTTATGATATATACACCCCAGCTTGAAAAGGACATTGAGATTTGATTTATTCTTTATTTATTACTTACCTTTTTGTTTTTTTATATTTGACAACATTCAAATGTAAACTATCTCAAATCATATATATATATATATATAGCATGTGTTGTATTCAATTTTTTTTTTTCATTTTAAATAAATTTATTTTCATTCTTCCTCTATTTCTCACCTCTCTTTCCCACTTCCCAAAACCATATCAAACCTTAATTCAATTTGAATAGAAGTTATAAATCTTGTTATCTAAATATTGTACTAGAGAGTAGTAAGAGAAAAAATTGGGTACCTGACCTTAAAAAAATATTTAATTCATAATATCTCATAAATAAGTATCAACATTGTCTTGAATTTTATCTTAACATTAGATCATGAAATCATTGCATGTCCCATACTTTTATATGAGACAAGATTACATACAAAAAACATATAATAATTATACTAATTACTTAAACTATTTCTAGCTTGGTCATAACTAGATAATAAAGCTTTCTTATGATTTTCTTATTTACAGTCGAGTCCAACTAGATATCTCATATCAAACAAAAAATTAGTATCTTGTTCAATAGGAACATCTACTTGAACACAACCAAAAAACATGTGTGTTTGAATATCAATTGCATAGCTCATTTCTGACAACATAATATTTCTCATGTCATAAATCACTTTTATCTAAAGAAAATATAAATGTCTAAAGATCTTTCATTTGAAACTAAGAGTAGATGTACTCTTTGAGTTGGGGTATCCTCAACTCATCCTCTCTCATAATAATCATATCATTCACGTGTAAAATCAATGAGACAAATTTATCATCTAAACTTCTCCAAAAAAATAAATAGTAATCTATGATTAACTTGTGTAAACCAAATGATACAACTACTAGCGAAAACATCAAAAATCATGTTATTGGTGACTATTTCTGACTATATAATGCCTTCTACGATTAGCTAAATAATTTGATTGCTTTGTCACTTCCTAGAAAACCAAGTGGATGCTCTATATGTATATATGTATGTATATATATATATATATATATATATATATATATATATATATATATATATATATATATATATATATATATATATATATATATATATATCTTATCCATGTTCATAATGAAAAAACATTATTCACGTATAATTAGTATATCTCTTAACAATGAGATGATGCCAATGATATGAGTATTCAAATTAAGGGCATCTAAGCTACTTGAGCAAAAATATCTTGGTAATTCACTCCAAATATCTGAGTACACCACTCCGGAACAAGTCTCAACTTCTGCATCTTGACATCTTCAAAATGAACACTAACCTGCATTTAACAAAAAATCTTCTAGAATGTCTAAGTACTATTTTCCATGCCTCATTAAAGCATTGAGCATTTATTTATTCAATCATGAACTAGCTTCAACCAAGATGAGATATTATCACAAAAAAAAACTTAAGTATCTTAGCATCATATAAAAAAATAGTAAAAAATGCAAAGAAATAAAAATTAGTATGATAATACAAGTAAAATAAAGTAGTGAATCAAACACATTTACTTTTTTTGAGGAACAATTATGAAACTCTCATCTAATCTGAACAAGTTGTGTATGTCTCCTTCAACTTGAATAAACTTGAAGTACTAGGTAGTCAAATCTCTTTGCTCTCAACTCATTCTGACTTAGGGTTGGAATTGATTTGTAAGTTATCAACTAGAATGGACTTGAGGAAGATTTCTTTTCCAAGAAAATATATCTCTCTAGACTCAATCTATTTTAAACTTGTTGGTACATGCAATAATTCACTCTATAAAAGAGTAATATTGGTAGTAATCAGTGATATGACTTTAGGGATCTAATAGAAAAATAAATAAAGCAGCAGAGAAGAATAATCCATGAAATTTAATATAGCTGTCACCTCAAATGAGGATAAAGCCCTATTGGTGGATTTAACTAACAAAAGGCTAAATGAAGAAACAACAAGGAAGTGAAGTATAATATTGAAAATTTTGTTTGACTCAAACATGGACATCAGAGATCTCTGATAAAGTTATAAAGATTTTGATGGTCTACCTACGATTGTTAAACATAGAACTGCTTGAGAAGTAATCCAATAATTTTTTTTGTATGTATGATGTAATAAATACCTATTACACTACATAAACAAATACACATGCTCCATGAACCATGAGTATACTTGTATACTTCAAACCCCACTATGATTATTAATATATCTGCTTGAAGTTGCTCTAATTTTTATAAATCATATGACACTCAAACCTAGTCATAGGTAATTATAGTGATGATGGATATTCATTTTATGGTGGGAGAAGTCATTGCTTGGGGATAAGAAATCATTTTAGTGTGTGAGTATATTCGGTGTTCAATTTACTAAATATTAAAGTATATTTTGGTGGTTGAGAAAGTTGTGTATATATGGAAATGGGTGAATATGTATTGATTTCATAAATTTTGATATTTTGAAAAACTTTGGTGAATATTTGTAAAATTAACAAGTTTTTAAAGGTGTTTAGTAGGGGAGGTAAACCTATAAGTCTTTCCTAGTTTTGGCATATATTCTTGGCCGAAACTCTATCTAAATAATTATTTGCAAAATCTTATATGTCACAATCTTATCTTCTCATTAGAATAATTTTTTTACTATGTGATATATTCTCAATATATGTGATATCATAGAGTCGTAGTCATACCTAACTCATAAAATTATAGAGGTTGTGATATTATTTTTCTATCACAATAATGAAGTACCCCACTAGTGCTCAAGTTCATGGCTAATTTCATTAAGTTATGACATTATCTTTATATGGATCAGGAGTCTCAAGTTAGAGCAATAGCTTTTTTTAAAAAAAATTAACTATATGAGCAACAAAAAATTAATGAGTCAAAAATATTATGGCCAAAGCCATGATAATTATTCAAAGCCATAATTTTTAGGTTTATAAATATTATAGTAGACATTACTCGAGTACAACCATTTCCAATGACGTTAATCTTATCTTCAAGGAAATACATAACCGCAACTTATACATTCAAGCTAAGTGCAAGTGTCATGGCTAGTTACTAGTATCATGACTATATACATATCAAGAAAGAAAAATAGCCAATGTGGTAGCCTTCACACAATATCACATCTATATGATAATGTTGGAAGCCATCTCCACTCCATGGTGACTTCATAGTGGCATGACCATCTATGTACTACAAATGATAAAGACACAAAGTCACAATCATTTCTTTGCACTACAACTTTGTGTTATAGAGAGACTAGGCACAAGTTGTGGTCATTGCCAACATCGTGACTTTGTGTTACAAAGAAATCAAGATGTTAAACAAAGTTGTGACCATTTTTTAGAGTTGTGATCCCAAACTGAAGAAATGAAGACCAAAGTTATGATTTTCATTTAAAACTCATGCCTTTTTACTTTAGAGAAATTTAAAACTTCTTAAGTATAAAAGTAAAAGTTAGAAAATTTCAAAAAATCTTATATGTCTTCTCCTTCTCCCTCATGAAATAGACAAAATCCAACAAAACTACAAACACTAGGAGCAAATTTTGTACTTGCTAAGGGTTCCACAAAAGGGATGAATGACCAATGTCAATCTCTAGATTTGATGATAGACAACTCTCAAACTCTCTTCCTCTAGAGATTAATTCGGGAATTTGTATAGAATTATCATTATCTGGGGGGTTTGTATTATTTGATGGGGTAATTGGTTTGGATAATTGATGCAATTATTGTTTGATTTTATTTTAAGTTATGGATATTGATAAATTATGAATAAATAGAACTTAAATTATAGTTTCGACTAATGTTAGGTTTATACGAGATTATCATGGTAGATGATAATAGCAATGATATGTGACTTGCTCATGCAAATGATAAGAAGGTGGTGATAGTCCTTCAAATTATGATGCTTTAGATAAACCTATATGTTGAACCCCAAAATTTGGATATATTAATCATCGTGAGTATGATACGTACAAAGCTAAAAATATAAATGATTTTATATGTCAATCCATTGTATACATCTTAGAGGATTAGTTCTCAATTAGGATAAATATTATATAGAACATTCTCTTAAGGTATTTGTCTTTAGTGTGTGAGTCATATCATAATCAAAAAGAATGATGGAAGATAGGGTGGTGAAAATCATTGTGAGTTCCATTTACTTGTATGGTTCTCATTGGTGAATCTCAAAGGAAGCATATATTAATTATATGAGCTGTAGGAGAATGCAAAGAGTCATTTGTAGTGTTGTTGTCACTGAATACATGTAGATTTCCTCCATGAACTATTAGTTGACTTCCTTTGCCCCTCCTCGCATATTGAGATCCTTAACCATTTGAATGATTAGCTCTCGTACCTAAATCAAGTTACATAAACATCAAAATATATAAAGATAATAAAAATATTATATGAAAATATCATAATAACAAAACATAATGATGAACACATTGACATTAGAAAAAAAATTAAAATATTTTAATTTAACATCTTCTTTTTGATAATTACAAAATAAAAATGACTAAATAATAAGGCAGTCAATGAATTTGTAGTCATCATCAGAAATTTCTAACAAATCATCTCTATTTATATATTCATCATCAACTGATTCAGTAATTATTTTTTCTTTATTATCTTTTTCAACATGACCATCATCAATGTCCAAATAATTTTCACTTTCACTAAGTAATATCTGAAGCCCATCATCTATCCCACGAATGATTGAATGAAGTTCCATATTATTCTCTTATAATACTGATACACACGATGGAGTGGAAATACCATCCTTTTCAACAACTTCAATAGCTAATCTATGTTTTATTTTACATATTACTCATCAATGACATAGATTTCTTTTTGTGATTGGATAAGTGGTATAACACACTTGTTCGGCTTGTACTACAAAAATACATGGCTCATACTTATGATAATATTTTTTTATGGTGCACATCAACAAGGTTGTATTGATGATGAATTCTAGTACTCATATTTAGAATATGATCAAACCATTCACATCTAAACAGAATTATTTCTTAAATGGTAAAGTATGATATTTCATATCTAGAATTTTAATTAGTCGACAATAAAAATTTATAGTTGATGCAGTATAGTTAGACCCTTTGATGCAAACAAAATTGTTCATTACAGCTTTATTTGAGCTCTATTAAAGGGGCTATAAAAAATATCTAATCTGTCTTTTGGTTTTCTCAGATCGAGCACAACAACACACAAAAATATGTACTCATCTTTCATGCACATCCATGGTGGTAATAACAATAATAAGCCATAAAAGTATGTTTGCCCTATTATTCTAAATAGCTAAAATATATCTATGTGCATCCCAGATTTAATATTTTGACTTTTATCTGCAAAAGATGGATGACAATCATCAAAATATTTCTAAAAAGAAGAATCTGAGTAATGCCGCATTATGACATCTTCAATAATATGCTATCACTACAACAAAACAACAAATTAATGATACTTTATATCTTGACGCTTTCAGAAAATGTCATTATACTATTCGTAATTAGACATTTAATGACACTTTTCTAAAAGCATCATTATTTGGAAAATGTATTAAGTTTTTATGACACTTACTAGAAGTGTCAATATTACTACAACAAAACTTAAAATTAATGATGCTTTATATTTTGACGCTTTTATAAAATGTCATTATTATATTTGTAAGTAGACATTTAATGACACTTACTAGATGTGTCATTGTTAAGACTAATAGGTTAGGAAAATTTCTTACCTCCTTAAAAATTTCCAAGGAATAAGGGGCAGAAAATTAAAAATCTTGTCACTTTTATTAGTGTCGTGGATGTAAAAAAATTAATTTTGAATTTATTGATTTGTAACTAATTTCTTATTTATTTTTTTTAATAATTAATAATATTTTTATTTTTACTCTATAATAATAAAAAAAATTATCAAATTTTAGTTGAAAATTATTTATTAAAAATAAACAAAAACTTATGATAAAATTTAAAAATATCTAAATATTTTTACATTCAAAATTGAGTTTTTTATTTATAAAATAAGTAATAATATTTAATTTAAAAATTAATTTGTTAATATTTAATTTATCCCTAAGAGAAATAAAAATATAATGTAAATATAAGGTGATTTAATAAAATTATGTGATTAATTTAATATTATTTTTAACTTAATTTAATATAATGAAGGATTGATCGCTAGAAAGACTTGTGCGTCTTCTTCATCACGTTCGGCCATTTTTAACAGCTCTACTTCAAGCTCGCGTCTCCGATATCATTGGCCATATTTACATCATCCTGTAAGTATCCCCATTAAGTTTCTAATTGTATCTGCTCTTCCATACATTTAATTTTTATCAAAAAAACAGTGCATTGAATCACTAGAATTGACAAGGTTAACCTATTGGCAATCAGTAGTCGTCAGCATACTTAGGCCATTACATGAACCACTACCACATCTCAACATTGTTTTGGTTACGTCCTTGTCTGTACAAATTCAAACAAAACACCATTAACTACCCACTCTTTGCCCATTTTAGTTGTTGACTTATACTTAGTCTTTTCCTTATTTTTCTCCTAAGTTGTGGTAGTTTATTTTGTAAAGTCAGTGGGGGTGTTCTCCCACATAGTGGGGTGTTTTTCAATTTATCTTTAATACCTATTTGAAGGCTGATTAGGTCATGAATGTAATGGACAGAAAAGAGCAAGCTCCATATTTTCTGCTCACCAACTGCTCGACAAAATTCTTCTTCCATAATTATCTTGATTCTCTAAGTATTCACGGAACATCTTTATATTATATATCGTGATAATTTTTTCAGGGAATTTGGATGAGAGGGTGAGCGATAGGGTTTTGTATGATATTTTAATTCAAGCTGGGAGAGTTCTGAAGTTGCACTTTGCTTGGGATAAGGAGAGTGACAAATTCAAAGGATATACTTTTGCAGAATATGAAACTCGTGAGATTGTAGACTATGCTGTCAAGCTTTTCTCTAGTCTAGTGGTTATCTATGATCATACCCTAAAGATTACGACATGTTCATTATTTTCTAAAAGCATCTGACTGTATGTGAATTTATCTCTTCTGTTGGATCTAGTTGTTGTACTTTCTGCAGTTTCTCCTACTACCCATTAGACATGATTTTGCTTGTTATGAATTAAACTAGCAAAACTCTTCTTTGTGCAGATTTCTGGGCAATATAAACTGTAGAACGTCTGTAATGTGATTGTTTCTTCCCCAAATTTATCTGGAATGCCAATGCATTCTCCTTTGCTGCTGAGTGGAAGT
The DNA here is from genome assembly GCA_029783825.1 of Sapria himalayana. NCBI lineage: Eukaryota > Viridiplantae > Streptophyta > Magnoliopsida > Malpighiales > Rafflesiaceae > Sapria > Sapria himalayana. Next base: position 401,411 of record JAREIK010002598.1, on the reverse strand, counting down.
GAAAACTCACTTCAATCCAAGCGATTGTTTGAGTCATGTAGGGGATCGTCCTATTCTTCTCTCCGTTGTTATTCAGGAGGTACTATACTTCTAGAACTTTCATGAGTTGTGATTTCTTTCTGGGTCTATTTTCTTCAACGTCTCTTGTGTTATATACTTTTTGATTTTATTCAGTTCTAGCCTTCCCTAATAGCATGAACCACCCCAATGCATATGGGTCACCTTTCTCTGGCATTTCTTATGATTTGGGTCAGAGACTTTCTGGGGTCGCCACTTATTTTATTATTCTTTCTTATTTTTCTTCTTATTTTCCAAATTAATATTTTTATTCTTATTCTTCTAATTCTTCTTTTACTTCTTTTTATTGTTATTCTTCTTATTCTTATTATTCTTATTATTCTTATTTTTTTTCTTATTAATCTTATTATTATATATTTCAATTATTCTTATATTCTTCTTTTTCTTCTTATTCTAAGTATTCTTCTTAATTTTATTATTCTTCTAATATCTTATTTACAAATTATTCATATTCTTTTAATTCATCTTATTTTACTAATTATTCATATTCTTTTAATTCATCTTATTTTACTAATTATTCATATTCTTTTAATTCATCTTATTTTACTAATTATTCATATTCTTTTTTTCATCTTATTTTTTTTATTCTTCTTATTATTCTTATTTTTCTATTTCTTATTATACTTTTTATTATTTTTAATTTGTTATTTTCCATTTTATTCTTATTCTTCATATTCTTTTTATTTTTCTTATTCTACTTATTCGTCTATTTATTTGTATTCTTCTTTTACTTATTTTGTTTCTTTTTCTTCTTTTCTACTTTTTCTTCTTATTCTTCATATTTTTGTTATTTTTCTTATTTTTCTTATTCTTTATTTTTTTTATTCTTCTTAATTTTTTTTATTTTTCTTATTCTTCTTAATGTATTTATTCATCTTATTTTTCTTATTTGTCTTATTCTTTGTATTCTTCTATTTTTTCTTATTATTCTTAGTCATCTTATTCTACTTTTTTATTATATTCTTCTAACACTTCTAATTAAGCTTATTATTCTTATTTTTATTATTATTATTATTATTATTCTTATTCTTATTATTCTTCTTATTCTTGTTATTCTACTTATTCTTAATATTTTTCTAATTTTCTTTTTTCTTTTTCTACTTATTTTTCATATTTTTCTTATTCTTCTTATTATTCTTATTCTTGTTTTATTCTTCTAATCTTTTTATTCTTCTTATTATTTTATTATTATATATTTATTCTTCTTTATTTTCATATTTTATTATTCTTTTTTTCTTCATATTCTTCTTATTTTTAATATTCTAGTTATTCTTCTTATTCATCTACTTTTTTCATAGTTATTCTTATTTTACTTATTCTTCTTATTTTTCATATTATTCTTATTATTCTTCTTCTTCTTTTTCCATTTATTATTATTATTATTATTCTACTTATTCTTCTTCTTTTTTATTCTATTTAATCTTATTATTCATTTTATACTTAATTTTCATATTCATCTTATTCTTTTTATACTTTTATTCTACTAATTCTTTTTATTTTCGATTTCATCATATATTTTTATTCATCTTATATATTTTTTTCATATTCTTATTAAATCTTATTCTTTTTCTTTTTTCTTATTCTTTTTTATTATTCTTATTCTTCTAAATCTTCTTATTGTTTTTATTATTTTTTTTTATTCTTATTCTTTTTATTCTTATTCTTCTTATTCTTCTAACTTTCTTATTATTTTTTTATTTTTCAATTTCTTCTTTTTGTTTATTATTCTTCTTAGTCAACTAATTCTTATAATTCTACTTATTCTACTTTTTTTTTCTAAATTTCTCTTTTCTTCTTTTTCTTTTTTTTCTACTTATTTTTTGTATTTTTCTAATTTTTTGTTTCTTATTATTCTATTGATAGATAAATAAACATATGTAGATAATAATATAGACATATATAAAGACAAATAGATTGACATATAGATAAATAGATATATAGATAAATAGACAGATTGATAGTTAGATAGAAAGATATGTAGATAGATAGATAGATAGATAAATAGATAGACAAATAGAAATGATATATAGATAGAAAGATAAATACATATATACATAGATAGATTGATTGACAAATTTATAGATAAATAGTTAGAAAGGTAGATAGATAGATAGATAGATAGATAGATAGAGAAATAGATAGATAAAAAGATAGATAGATAGATAGACGTACATATATACATATATATAGACAGATAGAATGATATATAGATAGATAGATAGGTAGATAGATAAATAGATAGATTAATGCAAAGATTTATAGACAAATTGCTAGACAAATTGATAGACAGATTGATAGACAGATAGATAGATATATTGATAGACAAATAGGTAGATAATTTGATAGTGAGATAGATTGACACAAAAATAGATAGATAAATAGAAAGACAAATAAATAGACAGATAGATAGAAAGAGAGAGAGAGAGAGAGATACATAGATAAATATACAGATAAATAGATTGAAATATAGAGTAATAGATATATTAATAGATAGATAAAAAGATTGACACATAGAAAGATAGAATGATAGATAAATAGAAAGATATATAGATAGAAAATAGATAGACAGATCATTACATAGAGCGATAGATAAACAAATTGATATATAGATTCATAAATGATTGAATGATATAAAGATGTATTAACAAATTGATAGATTGATTGTTAGAGAAATTGATAGAATGATAGATAGACATATAGATAGTCAGATAGATTGAAAGATAGATGGACAAATAGATAGATAGATAGATAATTAGATAGATAGATAGATAGACAGATAGATATACAGATAGATTGAAAAAATGATAGAAGAATAGATAGATAGATATTTAGAAAGATCGACAAATAGAAAAATAGAATGATAGATATATACATCGACATATCATAGATATAGATAGATAGATAGACAGATAGATAGAGAGATAGATAGACAACTAGATAGACAGATAGATAGACAAGTGACAGATAGATAGATAGACAGACAGACAGACAGACAGATAGATTGATTGATTGACAGATAGATAGATAGATATGCAGATAAATTGATATATTGAAAAACAGACAGATAGATAGATAGACATATAAATATATAGATAAAAAGATAGATAGACTGGAAGATAGATTGATAGATAGATAGGTAGGTAGATTCATAGATAGTTAGATAGATAAATAGAAGATAAATAGACAAAAAGATAGATATATAGATATATAGATAGATATACAGACTAATAGATAGATAAATAGATAGATAGACTAATAGTTAGATAGATAGATAGAGAGATTAATTAATAGATTGCCAAATTGATAGACAGATAGATAGATAATTAGATTGAAAGAAAGAAAGATATATAAAATGATATTTAGATTGATATTTATATAGGTAGATAGATACATAGTTTGTTAGATCGATAGATTGATAGCTAGACAGATAGTTAGATAGAAAAATTGATAGTCTTATTGATAGACAAATAGGTAGACAAATAAATAGATAGATAGATTTATAGACAAATAGATAGATAGATAGATTAACATATAAATAGACAAAAAGATATGCAGATAGAAAGAAATATATATATATATATATATAGATTATTAGACAAGTAAATAGACAAAGATAAATTAAGAGATAGACAAATAGATAGACAAATAGATATATAGAATGATATATAGATATATAGATAAATAGATAGATAGATAGACAGATAGATACCCAGATAAATAGATAGATAAATAGACAAATATATAAATAGAATATAAATAAAAAGATAGACATATAGATAGACAAATAGTTAGACAAATAGATAGATAGATTGATATAAAATTAGTTATACAAATAGATACATACATATAAATTTATATAAACAAATCGATAGACAAATAGATAGATAGATAGATACATAGCTAGATAGATAGATAGATAGTCATATAGATAGACATATAGATACATATAATGATTGATAGATTGGTATATAGGTAGATAGACATACAAATAAAAAGTTGTATAGATAGATAGATATATAGACAAAATGATAGATATATAAAGAGATTGATTTATATACACATTGATAGATATATTGATAGACCAATTAATAAATAGATTGATAGATTGATTGATAGACATATTGATAGAGAGATTGATAGATAGATTGATAGATATATTGATATACAAATAGATAGATAGATAGACAGATACATAGAGAGATAGATAGACAAATAGGTAGATAGAAAGATACATGACAAAATAGATAGATAGAAAGATAAATAGAAAGATTGACAATGTGATAAATAGACATATAGATAGACAAGTAAATAAATAGATGGATAGATAATTATATAGAAAGATAAATAGACAAAAAGATTGACAGATAGATAAACATATAAATAGATAGATGGAAAGATAGATAAATAGACACACATATAGATAGATAGATATCTAGACCAACATATTGATAGATAGATAGATATCTAGACCAACATATTGATAGATAGATCGATAGATATATATATATATATATATATATAGAGACAAAGATAGATAGATATACATATAGACAGATAGACAGATAGATAGATAGACAGAAAGAAAGATAAATAGATAGTTTTATAGATAGATATATAGATAGATATAAAAAAATGATAAACACATTTATAGACAAATAGATAGATAGAGAAAAACATATACATATAGATAAATAGATAAATAGATAGACATATAGATAGATAGATTAATAGGTAGACATATATATTGACAAATATATATATATATATATATATATATATATATATACAGATAGATAGAATAATAATAAGATAGAGAGACTGATAGAAAGATAGATAGATTAGAGGTGTCAAATAGGCTAGGCTGGCCCGGCACTGCACGAGGCACAACATGATTCAGTTGTGCCTGGCCCAGCACGGCATGCTACAATGCCGTGCTCTGGCCCGTGCCGGGCACACCCTAGGCACTGGTCATTCCCTGCCATGCTGAGGAAATTCGGCCCGCATGCCGTGCCAAGCACCTCAAGATGGCTTGGCTCAAGGGCACGTCAGACGTGACCACACACCGAGTGTGGTCACGGTGGGCTGATGCATGACGGGCAAAGCTAGCCAAGCCATGAAAGGGTAATGGTGGCATGGAGGCACGCCGCGAATCCATACTTTTTTTAAAAAATTAGGGTTTTGGCCTGTCCTGAATCGAGCCGAACCAAGCCGAACCCAGTGGATTTTGGGCCAGGGGCCCATGTCGGGCCTGACCTCACATAACCATTTCGGGCCAGTCACGACGTGGTACACTCGCTGCTTCTTATGACCTCCTATGGTCTCCAAATAGATAGAATCATAGTCAATGGTTGAAGATCCATAGAACCCTCAACTTGCTGAGAAGCAGTTATCAAACATTCCTCCATTAATTTTTGTGATAAAATAGTTAAAAATACTGTTATAGATATACATAAAATTGTTTTTATTTTGCATTCCAAACAACTTTCAAAATTTACTGTGTTACTATTATATTTTATTAATATAACAGATTCTTACTGTAATCATCTGAGACTTGTTGTCAACAAACTGACCATCTACTTTCTTCACATGCATCTTTCTAAAAATCTCATAAAAATTAGGTTCTCGACCTAATTATCCAGCCTAGAGTATGTATTTATTAAGTCATAAAATAACAAATGATAAAAAATTTAACAAAATTAATAAAACCATGCACTGATTAAATTTATTTAGACTATGAGGACAACCACTAAATATATAAATATTAAAGATTTTAAAATTATACTAAATCTCGAGCATGCTTAATGCTCGACTTTAACCCTCCTGTGTGGCTAGACATTCCTGTACCAAGTCCGGCTACCTCAATTCATTATTTTTTGCTGGTAATCTTTAATTTTTTTAACATCTAGCTCCTCCCAATACTTAAGCCACTCGGACCAGTCATCCTCGGATATAAATTTAGTCCTTTCTTTTATATTCTTCAATTTATGGACAAATTCAGAATACCATTCAACAATTTTGCTCTCTGATAATGACTTTATATTTCCATCAAATTTGAGTACCCTTGTGCACTTATTCTATATATAGAAATATCACAAAAAATTTTATATTAATAACAAGGACATAATTATTTGCTACTTGAATAAAAATTAACATAATCATCAACTAAGTAGATACTTAATTTTCAATGCTTTTTTTCATTATTTTTACCTGAAGTTATTAAAATTGGACTCTTTTGTCGATTCAGAAACTTTATTCCATGATAATGCTTTAGAATCAACAATTTTCTTGAAAGACTTTGTAATTATAGCCGAACACTTGTGAGATAGAATAAAACTATACAAATAAATAAATAACATTGAAAAAAAAACAAATCGTAACTATATATAAAAACATTACTAACAGGATCATCATATTATTTTATTCTAGTAATATTTAAATAGTTCTTATGCTTCTCATCCACAATCTCAATCACTAACTTAACACTGAATGCAGAAGAAGGCACACCATTTGATGATGTAAATAATTTTATAAATGGGGTAACTATCTGTGTAAAATGTAGGGTAGAAGATGGTGATGGATCAAAAGTGCTTGTAGGAAGGACAATGGGTGGTGGGCTTATCCCTAATAAAGGTGATAGTAAAGGTGTCAATGATGATGATGGTGATAGAAATGGACATGATGTTTGTGTTTAAGTCTGGATATGGTGGGTGTGAGATGGTAATAAATTTGTAACATGGTATAAAATACTAGATAAATTTGGTCCATTATACATCTTGTCCACCTCCACCATGGCCACATCCTTTAGGTGCCAGCTACTATACAAAAAATAAAAACATAGAACAAATAATAGAGATATGATGAACAACCATGCATTTTATAATAAAACACACCAATAGATTTCATCAAAATATAGAAAGTTTTTGATAGTTTAATATTATAATACAATTATACCAATTTAATTATCAGCATAATTATCATTCTCTAATTGATCTTCTGACATTTCGTCTGATTCTGATGGAAGTTCTAACTCATCTTCAGATAGAAATTGATCATCATCAATTTCTATTAGACCACCATTTGAGTCACATAAATTTAATAGATCATCATCTACATGCACATGCTCAATATTATTTATGTCATCTTCTTGGAATGCTGGTGCAATAGTTATGTCTGCACTTCTTTGTTGAGAGAGAGAAAGAGAGAGAAATGGGGAAGAGAGAGAAAGAGAGAAAGGGAAAGAGAGAGAGAGAGAAGGGAGAGAGAGAGAGAGAGAGAAAAGGGAGAGAGATAGAGAGATGGAGAGGGAGAGAGAAAAAGAAAAAGCAAAAGAGAAATAGTGCAAGAAAGAAAATAGCAAGAGAGAGAGAAAAAGAGAGTGTGTGAGTGACACAGAAAGAAAAAGATGGAGAGAGAGACACATAGAGAATGTAGTGTTAGAATGAGGAAATAAAAAAAGAACAAACATATTTCTTCTATACAAACCTATCATATATTACATCTTTTGTCATACATAAGTTCATATATGAGCCAGAGGCCCAAGGGGTGGGATTAGGTAAGAGTACGATACTTATTTCAACAGTATGCTATATCGAACCAATGTTATGTGCTTAGATATTGTTGATATTATATCTTTTGCCATTTAATTTCAAGTTAGTGCAACAAATTAATAATATTCCATTTATAATTATGTTATTATATAACTAGTATATGTAGTTATAAATAGTTAGATATAGTTAAACATATAGTTATGTATAGATATATTCATACAAGTAGTTATATGTAGATATACATAAATATATACAAAGTTATAACCAAATATATAGATTCACATATATGTATACATAGTTACAAATATAGTTATATTTAATTATATAAAGTGTTACATAGTTATACAAATATTTATATATAGTTATACACATGTAGTTAAACATAATGTTGTATGTTGTTATACAGTAATTATAAATATAGTTACATATTGGTATACATATAGTTACACATATAGTTATACTTATATTTATACATGTAGGTATATATATTTTTTCATATAAATTTATATATGTGCACATATAGTTATCTATAGATATAGATATAGTAAAATACATTTTTATATACAAATATATTAAAATGTATATTAAATATATGTTGTTAATTATATATTTAAATATAGTTATGTATAATGTTTTATAGTTATATAGGCAGTCAAAGGCAATTATTTATCATTATATGTTATTATAATTATAGTATATATAGTTAAAAATAGAGTCATATATAGTTAAACATATAGTTATATATAAATCTATTCATACAAGTAGGTTATGTAGTTATACACAAATGTATACAGAGTTATAAAAAAATATATAGATTTACATATATGTATAATTAGTTACAAATATAGTTATATTTAATTATATACAGTGTTATATAGTAATACATATATTTATATATAGTTATACACATGTAGTTAAAATAATGTTGTATGTTGTGATACATGTAATTATAAATATAATTACATGTGGTTTTACATATATTTACACATATAGTTATACTTATATTTATACATGTAGGTATATTGTTTTTTTCTTTTAATTTTATTAATTTATACATATAGTTATGTATAGGTATAAATAAAGTAAAATACATTTTTATATACTAATATATAAAAATGTATATTGAATATATGTTGTTATTTATATATTTAAATATAGTTATGTATACTATTTTTTTAGTTATACATATAGTCAAAGAAAAGTATTTATTGTTATATGTTATTATACCTATAGTATATATAGTTAAAATAGACTTATATATAGTTAAACATATAGTTATATATAGATATATTCATACAAGTAGTTATAAGTAGTTATACATAAATGTATACACCATTATAAACAAATATATAGATTTAATTATATGAATACATATATGTATACATAGTTACAAATATAGTTATATTTAATTATATAAAGTGTTACATAGTTATACAATATTTATATATAGTTATTCACATGTAGATATATATGTATATGTAGTTACAGATATAATTATATATAACATTTTTATAGTTATACATTTAGTAAAATATAATTATATATAGTTATATATTATTATACATATAGTATATTTTGTTAGAAATATAGTTATATAGAATTATACATATAGTTATAAATTATTATATAGTTAAAAAAATTGTTTTGTCTAGTAATAAATATAGTTATAAAATTAGTTTACATAATAATAAATATAGATATAAATACTTTTATATATAATGGCATATGAATATATAAGTATACAAGTGTTTAAATATAATATTTGTTCTTAAATATTTTTATAAATGTTATTTATATATAATTATATATAAGTAACACTTTTATTAATTTTATATAATATATATATCACATTTATATAAACATTATAAATATTATATATTTATATAAAAATTAATATGTTAATAAATATTTACAAAAATGTATAAACATTTTATATGTTATATAATTGTTATATATAAAATTATATAAATGGATAGTTTTATGTAAATGTTGTATAGATATTTATAAACATTAATACATATGTATAAATATTTATATATAACATTATTAGTTTATATAAACATATCAGTGTTTATTTATAATGTAATACATTTATATATATTAAAGTATAAACATTTATATATAATGTCATACGATTATATAAAAGTATAAAAGTTTATATATAATAATATCTGTTTATAATATTTTTGGAGACAACAAAAATAGAACTAATAAACATTAAGTTTGTTTTTTCTTAAGTTACAAAAGTAAAAAACATTAAGCATAATTTTTTTAAGTTACAGAAGCAGAAAACAATATGCTAACAATTTGTATTTGAAATAGATAAAACCCTAAAAATTTAAATAGTAAGAGAACAAAATTTAGACTGACCATTTATTGTTTCATTACTAGTGTAGAGTAAAAATCATATAATTGATATTAAAATAGAAGAAAAAGAAGGAAAATTGGGGGTAAAAAATCAAACCCGAATATTCTATAACAACCAAACTCCACCAATGGTAAATAAATTAATAGAGATAGAGATATATATATATATAGCATTCCAAAGGAAAATAGATATGATAATATTAGCTTGTAACAAAAAGAGATAGATTTTGTAGGTTGCTCCCTTAGTCCCGTTTCGCTTCTCTTCTCTTCTCTTCGTCGGTGAAAGATAGAAAAAATGATAAGTGCTTACTACCTTAGCATTTTTTGGCAAGGAAACTATAAATACAAAATTGGATGTAAATGAATAGAAAATAAAGATACAAAAATATAAAAGTAAACAAAAATTATAAAAAATAAATAATTAAAATAAAAAATGAAATAGATATTTATTTAACCATAAATGATATTATTTCATTAATAAATAAAATAATAATATATAATAATAAAGTATTTCATATATATATATATATATATATATATATATATATATATATGTGGTTATAAATTTATAAGATTTTCAATTTATTTTTTATTAATATAATAGGAATAATTATAAAGGCATAAATTTGAATCTTTTTGTCATTATAAATTTGAATAATTTAAGTATTCATTTATTAACCATACTGAGATATTTATTCTTTAAATCATCAAAAATTTTTTGATGTAAATTAAAACAACTATGTATTAATCTTTAAATATCAACTTATTTTTTTTTAATTTTATAAAAATTTGAATTTTTTTTATAATTCAAATCTTTTAGTTATTATATTTTTAATAGATTCTTATATTCATAAAAATATTTTTTTTTACTTTAATAATATAAATATTTACTTGTTTATTCATTAATTCATATATTTTTATAAATTTTTATATTTAATCAAATAATTGTTTATTTTAACTTTTTATTAGTAGTTATTTTTATTTATTTTTATTTATTAATTAAAATATTTAAAAAATTATTATAATTATATAATAAATTATATAATGTTTTTTAATACAAATATTTAAATATCATAATTAAAAATTTCATAAAAAAATTTTGTATAATTTTTAATTAATTTATAATAAAAAAATAGTTATTTTAGTCTAATTTAATATAAAATTTTAGTCATATTTATATATTTATTAAATTTTTAATCTATAATATATATTTTTATTATTATATGAAGAGATTATGTCTTTCAAGGATCACTCAACTATAGAGCATGACATACCTTTAATATAAAAAATTAGATAAAATAGTAAAATAAATAATGCTTAAAAAAATTAAATCATTAAATATTAGTGATTGAAATTATCACTAACCCAAATAGATAGGGAAAAATCTCAAACTAAATGCATATATTTTGAAAAAATAAATATTTAAGGAATAATCGCTTTCAATTATATATAAAATCATAACAAATAAATTTAGATATTTATTTAGCGATGAGTTGTGTCTCGTTCTAATTAGCTAGGGATATTCCATCTCTAATTTAATCACTAATTTTCAATCTTTTTTTGAGCGAATATCTACGATAATTTTAGCGATGGAAGATTTTCATTAGAACATTTCCATCACTAATCCATCACAAAATTTTAATTTATTATAAAATCAAAAATCCATTGTTATACCTTAGCTAATCTCTAGCAAATCATCTAGGAAATTTATGCCTAGTTAAATTTCCTTAGCTAAATAGATATTTTTTTGTAGTTATCAATGTGTATATCTATTTGTCTAACTATCTATATATCTATTTGAAATATCAATATGATTATATATCTATATATCTATCTATTTAATTATTTGCATATCTATGTAACTATCTATCTATTTATCTATCTATCTATTAGTTTATCTATCATTCTTAATATCTATCTATCGATCAATCTATAAATATGTATATTTATTTGTATATCTATTAGTCTAACTATCTTTCTATCTATATATTGATCTATCTATATATTGATCTATCTATCCATTTTTCTATCTATCTATCTACCTATATGTCTATATAACTTTCTATTTTTCTATCAATCAATCAATCAATCTAATTATCAATCTATCTATCTATCTGGATGTATATTTCTCTATCTATTTGTCTATCTATTTGACTATCTATCTATCCATATATCAATCTATCTATCTATCCAACTCTTTATCCATCTAACTATAAGTATATCTATCCATCTATCTTTCTATCTATCTATCTATATCTGTCTATCTATCTATCTCTCAATCTGTCTTTATATATTTGTCAATCCTTTGGTCTATCAATCTGTCTATTTATGTGTCTATCTTTCTATCTATCTATATGTCAATATATTTTTGTATCTATATGTCTATTTACAATCTATATAACAGCCTATCTATCTATTAATTTATCTATATGTCTATCTATCTATATATCTCTCTATTTGCCGATCTATCTATTTATTTATGCGTGTATGAGTGTGTGTATCTATCTATCTATTTATTTATCTACCTATCTATCCATATGCCTATCAATATGTATATCTATCTAATAATTAGTCTATCTATCTCTCTACATTTCTATCAATATTTATATCAATCGGTCTATCTATCTTACTTTTAATCTATCTATCAATCTTTTTTTATTAATTGTATATAAATTTGTCTATCTATCTATCTATCTATTTATCTATCTACCTATATATATATATATATATATGTCTATCTATCTATATGTCTTTCTATCTATTTAATTGTTTATCTATTTATCTATCTATCTATCTGTATGTATATCTGTCTGTCTATCAATCTGTCTATCTTTCTATCTAACTATCTCTCTATCTATATATCTTTATGTCTATATATTTGTTTATCTAAATTTCTATCTATATATCTATCTATATGTCTCTCTATGTATCTATCTATCTATTTATATATCTATTTATATATATATATATCTGTCTATCTTTCTATCTATATAATTAACTTTCTAAATGTCTATCTATTAGTCTATCTATCTATCTATCTATATAATTAACTTTCTAACTGTCAATCAATCAATTAATCTATCTATCTATCTATTTTTCTATTTGTCTATCTATCTATCAATCTATATGTCAATCTATCTGTCTTATCTATTTGGATATCTATCTATCTATATATAAGTCTATCTTTATATGTATCTATCTATTTATCTATCTGCCTATCTATTTGTTTATTTATTTGTCAATCTATTTGTCTATCTATTTGTCTATCTATTTATTTATCTATATATATATATCTGTCAAATATATGTCTATCTATCTGTCTATCTATTTGTCTATATATGTATCTATATATCTATCTACCTATCTATTTGTCTATATTTTTGACAATCAATATATCAATCTATCAGTTTATCTATGTATCTATCTTTATGTCTATCTATATGACTATATATCTATCTAATATTCTATATATATATATATATCTTTCTATCTATTTATATGTTTATCTATCTGTCTATGCATCTTTCTATCAAACTTTCTATCTATATGTCTGTTTATTTTTCTTTCAATCTGTCTATCAATATGATTATCAATCTATCTATCAGAGTATTTGTCTATCTATCTGTATATCTTTCTGTCTAATGATCTATCAGTCTATCTTTCTATCTATATATAAGTCTATCTTTCTATCTATCTCTCTGTCTATCTGTCTATGTTTGTGTGTGTGTGTGTGTGTATCTCACTATCTGTCTATCTATCTATTCATCTATTTTTCTATCTTTCTCTCAATCAATCAATCAATATGTTCATTTATTTGTGTATATATTTATCTATCTTTATATCTAACTTTCTATCTATTTATTTGTATATCTATCTGTCTATCTATCTATCTATTTATCTATCTATTTTTCTAATAATTTATCAAACTATCTGTCAATGTATCTATCTATAAATATGTTTATTTATCTATCTATTTATCTTGATGTTTATTTATATATCTATCTATATTTTATTTATCTATCTATCTATTTATCTATATATTTGTCTATCAATCTATCTATCTATTTGTCTTTAAATTTGTCTATCAATCAATCTATCAATCAATTAATGAATCTCTCTATGTATCTATCTATCAATCTTTCTACCAATCTATTTATTGATCTTTTATCAATCTATCTATCAATTTGTGTATATATATATATATATATATATATATCTATTTATCTATCTTTCAAGAATAGTAAAGTGATACATATACTAAAAATGAAATATAGATATGAGAATATCTATACAAAAGAATAAGAAGAATAATAAAGTAGATATGAAATATAAATTGATATATTTCTGACTATCTATCTATATTGATATATTTATTTGTATTTATATTTTTTATCTTCAATTTATTCTTTTTATCAATTTGTATTTATATTTCTTATTCTTCTTATTGTATTTATATTTCTACATGTCTGACTATCTATCTATCTTTCAATTTATTTGTTTGACTTTCTGTCTATCTATCTAAAGTGGCTAAAGTGGCTAAAGTGGATAAAGTGGATAAAATGACTAAAGTGGATAAAGTGGATAAAATGACTAAAGTGGATAAAATGAATAAAGTGGATAAAGTTGATAAAGTGGATAAAGCGGATAAAGTGGATAAAATGGATAACGTGGATAATGTGGATAAAGTGGATAACGTGGATAACATGGATAAAGTGGATAAAGTGGATAACGTCGATAACATGGATAAAGTGGATAACGTGGATAAAGTGGCTAAAGTGGATAAAGTGGCTAAAGTGGATAAAGTGGATGGCATGGATGACGTGGATGACGTGGATGACGTGGATGACGTGGATAGCTTGGATACGTGAATAACGTGGATGACGTGGATAGCTTGGATAACGTGGCTAAAATGGCTCAAGTGGCTCAAGTGGCTCAAGTGGCTCAAGTGGCTCAAGTGGCTAAAGTGGCTAAAGTGGCTAAAGTGAATAACGTGGATAACGTGTCTAACTTGGCTAACGTGGCTAACATGGCACAAGTGGCTAAAGTGGCTAAAGTGGCTAAAGTGGATAAAGTGGATAAAGTGGCTAAAGTGGCTAAAGTGGCTTAAGTGGATAAAGTAGATAAAGTGGCTAAATGGATAAAGTGGATAAAGTGGCTAAAGTGGATAAACTGGATAAAGTGGATAACGTGGATAATGTGGATAACTTGGATAACATGGATAACGTGGATAACTTGGATAACGTGGCTAACGTTGCTAACGTGGCTCAAGTGGCTCAAGTGGCTCAAGTGGCTCAAGTAGATAAAGTGCCTAAAGTGGATAAAGTGGATAAACTGGCTAAAGTGGCTAAAGTGATTAAAGTGGATAACGTGTATAACATGAATAACATGGCTAATTTGGCTCAAGTGGCTCAAGTGGCTCAAGTGGCTCAAGTGGATAAAGTGGAAAAAGTAGATAAAGTGGATGAAGTGGATGATGTGGCTAAAGTGGCTAAAGTGGATAAAGTGGCTAAAGTGGATAAGGTGGATAAGGTGGATAACGTGGATAACATGGCTAAAGTGGCTAACGTGGATAACATGGATAACGTGGATAATGTGGATAAAGTGGCTAAAGAGGCTAAAGTAGCTAAAGTGGTTAAAGTGGATAAAGTAGATAAAGTGGATAAAGTGGCTAAATGTGCTAAAGAGGCTAACGTGACTAAAGAGGCTAAAGAAGCTAAAGCGGCTAAAGTGGATAAAGTGGATAAAGTGACTAAAGTGGATAAAGTGGCTAAAGTAGCTAAAATGGCTAAAGTGGCTAAAGTGGCTAAAGAGGATAAAGTGGCTAAAGAGGCTAACGTGGATAACAAGGATAACGTGGATTACGTGGATTATGTGGATAACATGGATAACGTGGATAACATGGATAACGTGGATAAAGTGGCTAAAGTGTCTAAAGAAGCTAAATTGGCTAAAGTGGTTAAAGAGGCTAAATAGGCTAAAGCGGCTAAAGTGGATAAAGTGGCTATAGTGGATAAAGTAGATAAAGTGGCTATAGTGGATAAAGTGGCTATAGTGGATAAAGTGGCTAAAGTGGCTAAAGTGGATAAATTGGCTAAAGTGGATAAAGCGGCAAAAGTAGCTAATGTGGCTAAAGTGGCTAAAGTGGATAAAGTAGCTAAATTGGCTATAGTGAATAAAGTGGATAAAGTAGCTGAAGTGGCTAAAGTGGATAAAATGGCTAAAGTGGATAAAGTGGCTAAAGTGTCTAAAGTGGCTAAAGTGTCTAAAGTGGATAAAATGAGTAAAGTGGATAAAGTGGGTAAAGTGGGTAAAGTGGATAAAGTGGTAAAGTGGATAAAGTGGTAAAGTGGATAAAGTGGTAAAGTGGATAAAGTGGATAAAGTGGATAAAGTGGATAAAGTGGCTAAAGTGGCTAAAGTGGCTATGAGATGGTTCTGATTTTGCAACATGATGTAACATACTAGATGAATTTTATTCATTTCTGTGTCCACCTCCACCTCGCCCATGTCCTGTAGGTGCCATCCGATGTGCAAAATAAAACAAAGAACAAAAAAATAGAAATATGATGAACAAGCAAGCATTTTTGAATAAAACACATCGATAGATTTCAACAAAATATAAAATGTCTTTGATAGTTTAAATTTATAATAAAATTATAACAATTTAATTATCGAAATCACTATCATCCTCCAATAGATCTTCTGATATTTCATCTGATTCGGATAGAATTTGAACTCATCTTCAGATAGAAATTGATCATCTTCAATTTCTATTGTGCCACCATTTGAGTCACATAAATTTTCTGGATCTTCATCTAAATTCAAAGGCTCAATATTATTTATGTCATCTTTCTAGAATGCCGGTGCAATTTCTATGGCTGCACTTCTTTGTTGTGATGTTGATACTTAAAATTTTGATCGAGCTTTGATCTTGCAAATCGCCCACCAATCTCTCTCTTCACGATATAAACTCGGATATGTACAATAATATACCTGAGCGACTTGAACTGCCATAATAAATGGCTCATATCAATTATATCTGTGTTTATGGTTAACATCCACTTGCTTATAATCGTAATGAATCTTTGTGCCCACATTTGGTGTAGGATCAAACCACTCGCACTTAAATAATACAGTCCTGTTATTTTTGAGTCCAAGATACTCCAACTCAATAACTTCTTTTAGTTGACCATAATAATCAAAATCATCGCCACTATATCATGCACCTTTAATGCATATACAAATATTCAATATTATTTTAGAAGAATCATGCCCGATTGTGTGAAATTTATATCCATTAACAAAATACACAGGATAGGTTGTCACATATCGAAACGGGACTTTACTTAGATTCTGATTAAAAATATTTGAATCTCCATTTGATGGATTAATTACTTGTGACAAAATTTTAAAAAATGATATTAACAAATAAAAGATAATAATAAATTAAATAAATCAATTTTTTAAAACTTAATAAATCTCACATAATATTTGAACCAATTCGCAAATTCAGTTTCTAGCATATAATCGACATTAATACTAGAAATTACTGGTTGCATATATTTTAACTACTCAATATAAATACTACACAAATATAAAAAGAGAGAAAAATGTATATCAATATTTAATAATTCCTATTAAAGATAAAATTAAACTATGATTAAACATGCAACCATTTTGTATATACATAGTCAATGTATGGTGCAACCTCCTCACAATTAAGTAAAACGTAGCTTCGGGTTGCTTTGTACTCTTCATCTACTATACATCTTTTCATTGCTCTTCCAAATGTTTTTCTAAGGTTCTTTAAGATAAATAATTTATCCACAGAATCATCTCCTACCAATACATGACCTTCATAATTCCGCGGCATATTTCTATTCTTTGTATTGACATGATCATCAAAATAATAAGAACAAAATGATGATGCTTCTTCTACTAAATATGCATTGCAAATTGAACCTTCAACTTTTTCCTTATTTCTAATATTCAGTTTCAACTTACGGAGATACCCACAACCACAAAGTTAAGTTTCAATTTGGTTAAATTACGATATTGCTTAAAGTACAAAATAATAAAACACATCAAAAAATATGTATTTAGCTCTCAAAAAGATACATCCACTTGAATTGCACTGGCCCTACAATCCTTGCTTCATATGCCAAATGGACCGGAAAATGCTCCATTGAGTCAAAAAAAACTCGATGGGAATATCCATTCAAGCTTACAAATAATAAGTGGAATTTCATTCTCTAGCCTCACCATGTCATCTATTTTGATTGTGGTTGTAGTTAGCTATTTGTAAAACAAACTTAGTTCTGTAAGGACCTTCCAAATACTTTGTGGAAGTAATTCACAAAATTAAATTGGTATTAATCTCTGTATAAATGCATGACAGTCATGATTTTTCAATCCATATAAATTAGGATTCTTCATATACATGATAGGCATGACACGCATATACCCATATTTGACACGTATCCATCAGGGAATTTCAAATTTTTAACCCATTCACACAATATCTGTCTTGCCTTCTTATAAATTGTGTAGCAAGCTTTAGGGAATTTTCATGTTTCCTCATTCAGTTTCAATTCAGGATGTCGACAGTAATCATTCAGCTCTTGTCTTGATTTTAAAGTATATTTTGACTTTCCGTCTAGATTAAGGACATTGTTAAAAAAAAATTGTCAAAAACATTTTTTTCAATATGCATTACATCTAAGTTATGAATAATTAAATTGGAATTCCGATAGGGCAAGTCCCAAAATATACAATGTTTTTTCCAGCCAAATAATTTGCCTATTGGTCCATTACTTTCAATAGCATCATTTTTAGTTACCTTCTTCAAACCTAAACTATGAAGCTCTATAATAATTTCATCCCCTGAACGAACTGCTGGTGCAAATGTCATCATAGTTTTATTTTTTCGAAATGTAGTTCTATTTCTTCGAAATGGATGATTCATAGGTAGAAACTTACGATGGTTATCAAACCATGACTGTTTACCACTAAATTTGAGGGTAAATGCATTAGAATTTGTCATGCAATACGGGCATGTGAATCATCCTGGGGTACTCTAGCCAGACAATATTTAATATGTAGGAAAGTAACTTACCATCTAGATAAGGGTGGTCCGCAAAGTGAAATTTTTCTTTTTTGAGATATCATATGTATTCACGCCAACATCCCATAAATGAATTAACTCTGCAATAAGAGGCTGTAAGAAAACATCCAACCTGTCTTTTAGATTTTTTGGCCCTGGAACTAATATTGACAAAGACATATATTGCTCCTTCATACACAACCACAGAGGCAAGTTATAAGGTGTCACTATCATTGGCCATGTTGAATACTATTCTCTAGATTGCCCAAATGGCTGAAATCCATTTGTGTAGAGACCCAATTTCACATTTCGACTTCCTGTTGCAAAATCTTGATGTATATAATTAAAATGCTACCAAGCAGGTGAATCTGATGGATGATGCATTACCCCTTCTTCAACCTCATGCTCATAATGTCACCTCATATCATTTTCTATAGCAATTGATGCATATAGTCTTTGTAATCGTAAAAATAATGGAAAATAATACATCTTCTTAAAGACAACCTTCAACTTTTTTCGCGTATCTACAATACGAGGTGCATTCCTAAATCGAGGATGGTCACAAAACTTACAGATAATTAAATCACTATCACCGCCCCAATATAACATGCATCCATTTAAACAATAATCAATTATTTCCACTGGTAGACCCATTCCTTGTAGTATCTTCTTTCTGTTGTAAAATTTGTTAGTCATCAAATTATTATCCGGAGCAATCTTTTTCATCAGTTTTGTCATCTGATCAAATAATTTCTCAGACATGAATTTTTGACTTAATGCTCATTAGTCAACCCACAAGTGACAATTGTGAATGTGTTTTACAACCAGGTCACAACTTTTTATCTGCAGCTTTAAGCATTTCATAAAATTTTTGAGCTTCAGGATTAGGTAGTTCATCCAAGTAATCAATATTGAAGTCAACACTAGCAGCTTTCATGATCATTCTATGGTATGTGTTTGATGATTCTTCACCACAAGAAAATGATTCAATACCCTCATTTTGGTCAATATTCAGAGCCATTGTATTTTTTCCATGATAAATCCAAACAAAATGATAATTTGGCATAAAGCCATATTTAGCCAAATGATATCTTATAGTGTTTGCATCACGAAAAGAGTTATCCTAACACTTTCGATGATTTCATCGACACATAATTTTTCTCCATTTATCAATCTCGATTCACTAAATGCAAAATTGATGAAAGTTTCAAGCCTAGTCAAAAAATCTTCATTCAAAAATCCTTTAATAACCCTTTTGTACATCCACTGATGATCTGAGCTCATTTTGCCTGTTTTATTTACAAAAAATAATGCCCAATCATTATTATAAATAAAACATTCTATTACTTCAAAATATACAAATAATAAAATAAAATTACTTACAGATGAATATTTAAAATTTTAATATCGTGAATATCGAGACAATGCATTTATAGAATCTACATTAATAGATAATGCAAATTTTAGAATGATAAAGATTAATAGATATCACAGTTATACTAGATAAAGGGTGAAAAACACGATAATGCATAAGAAATGAAAGCAAAAAAAGATATTTAATGTTTGAAGGACGAGAGGGAGAGAGAGAGACATAGAGAGTGCAGTGTTAGAATGAAAAATTATATAGAAAAAATAAAATTTCTTCAATATAAACCTATCAAATATTACATATTTTATCATACAAAATTTCATATTTGATCCTGAGGCACAAGGGCTGGGATTAGGTAAGATTACGACCCTTATTTTTATTATACCATATATGAGCCTGATCAATGGACAGTCTCATTCTACGTGCTTACATATTGTTGATATTATATCTTATGCCATTTAATTGCAAATTAGTTCAAATATTAATATTATCCCATATATAATTATATGTTAGGATACATATAGTAAATGTAGTTATAAATAGTTACATATAGTTAAACATTTAATTATATATAGATATATGCATTCAAGTAGTTATAAGTAAATATAAATAAATGTATACAAAGTTATAAACACTTATATAGATTTACATATATGTATACATAATTAAAAATAAAGTGATATTTATTTATAAAGAGTTATTTATAGTTATAAGAATATTTATATATAGCTATACACATATAGTTATACATTGTGTTGTATGTATTTATAGATATAATTATAGATATTGTTACATGTAGTTATAGATATAGTTACACGTATAGTTAAGCTTATATTTATACATGTATGTATATATATTTGTTGATATAATTTCATATATTTATACATATAATTATATATAGGTATAGATATACTAAAATACATTTTTTATACTAATATATAAAAATGTATATTAAATATATGTTGTTAATTATATATTTAAATATAGTTTATACATTAATAATATAAAATTATGTATAGTTATATGTTATTATACATATAATATATATAGTTATAAAAAATTATATATCATAAAACATTTAGTTATATATATATATATATATATATATTCATATGAGAAGTTATATTTAGTTATACATAAATATATACAAAGTTATAAACAAGTATATTGATTTACATATATGTATACATACATATGGTTATACATATAGTTACATGTAAAGTTAAACTTTTATCTATACATGTAGGTATATATATTTATTTATATAATTTTATATATCTATACCTATAGTTATGTATAGGTATAGATATAGTAAAATACATTTTTGAATACTAATATATACAAATGTATATTAAATATAAGTTGTAAATTATATATTTAAATATAGTTATGTATAAAGCTTTTATAGTTATACATATAATAAGATACATTTATTTATAGTTATATGTTATTATACATATAGTATATATGACTAAATATTTTTATATAGTTAAACTTATAGTTATATATAGATATATTCATACAAATAGTTATACATAAATATATAAAGTTATAAATAAATATATAGATTTACATATAAGTATACATACTTACAAATATAGTTATATTTAATTATATAGAGTGTTATATATTTATATAAATATTTATATATAGTCATACAACTTCAATAAATATCTAAAATATGGCCAGCAATGATGTTTAGAGTGAGAGAGAGAGAGGAAAAAAATACGATATTTCTACAATTTTCCACATGAATAGGAAGTAACTTTGAATAACCATTTACTACTGCTTATATAGCGAAGAGATGTTCTACTAAAGCATCATAAAATTCTTCCATATATCTACATGTCCATATATATATATATATATATATATATATATAAAGGAAAATATGAAGATTAATAGATGAAAATGAAAAAAAAGATGATATAAAAAAAATAATACTCAATAATAATAATATATAACTAAAACTCATGCCTTTAAATAATGAAAAAAAATGATTGATGAAACTTTACATATCGAGTATTCCCATAAAAAATAAACCAATTGAATAAAATACATAAAATCTCACAATAATATAATATTATGAATAATAAATAAAAAATGACATCATTTATTAAATAAAATAAAAATTCACTTATAAATACAAAAAGAAACTATAACTCTTAATCTTTATGAATCATCTCATCCTAGTATCTCAAGATATAAAAATATAAAAATATGATAGAATTCTCAATAGTTTTGAAATTTTTATTTTTATTTACAACTTATTAATGTTCTTTATAATTCATTTTGTTGTATTGTTATAATATGTTACTATTTATTTATTATATTGTATTAATGTTCTTGAAATTATAATAATTTATATTTATTTTATTAATATATGAAATAATACTAAATAATATATGTTTTGGACTAAAAAATAATTAGTAAATATGTTTATATCATATTAAATTATAAAAGAGTACTCACATAAAAGAGTACTCACATATATTCGCTAATACTATAAATTAATGTTTCATTATTGATACAAACATCCATAATACTTCTCATCTTTTCTTATATTCTTTATTACTATTTATTACAAGATACATTTGCCACAAATTTTGTGAAACATGAAACTTAGATTCAAGCTTGTAGGTTACAACTAATAGTTATGGTACTCAACTAATGACTACAAAGTTCAACTAACAATTGCTACTCATATTTATTAGTTTTTTAAATTGTTTAAAATAAACATATTGTAGCACAGAAAAATTTTCGTGTGTTAAAATATGCTGATATTAACATGGCATGATAAAGGATGTCCTAACGAATGTTGTCATAAGAAGAATACTCTTGTATGACATGAAATTCATCAACATTACAGATATACCCAAACACTTCATAATCCACAGTTGTTAATGGTATAAATTATAGTTAATATAAATTTGCTAGAATTTGAATTGTTAGAGTAATAATAAACTACATTGTTATGGCTAAAATCATAAATTGAAGTTGATAAAACATTTTTTGGTAGAAAAAGTTCTATTGTGTTGCATGACATTGTGGGGATTATAAACATTAAAACTTTCTAAATATTTTTAATAGTTTTATATCCACTATCTAAATCATAAATGTTATATATTTAAAATATTATTCTTTTTTTATCTACCTACCCTTCTCCCAAACTCAACCCAAAATTATTATTTGGCTCATATATAAGCTATGAGGCTTCATGATTAGAATAGGTAAAACTTACATCCCAACATCTGAACAACATGATAAATGATAGCACCATGGAAAACATATCCAACATCTATGAGGATAGGACTCATATTTTCAGTGTTAGAGTATTCATCATCTTTTGCGGATCAGTCTACCATGTTGTTAGTTCAAATTTTTATTAACATTCTATTTTTTTAAAAAAATTATTATTGATAGTAATTAAGTACAAAAAAGTTTGGTTCATATATTTTATACTATCTTTTCTCAAGTGTCCATGACACATTACTATATGTTGATCTTATTATATCAGTATGAAATCATTATTTTAATATTACTAAACTTGATTCAACAAGTCCAATCATCACTAACACACGAGAGATTACAAGGAATCACACACTAAGAGACATCTATGAAGGAATATTGAAATTATTAGAAATATAAGTATCTTATTTCAAGAAACATAAATATGATGTTATTATGTTTGAGATATTTTTAAGATAAATTTAATTTACAAAATGTTAGATACATGATAAATATAAATCTTTACACACACACACACACACACACACACACCATGATAATCTTTGTTAAAGATAAGTGCGACCATAAGAATATAAATGAATCATGTAGGAAAATTACAATAAAGTCTGAAAAAATTAATAATAATAATTATTTTTATATCATATGTTGACTTACAAACTTATCACATGCTTACTTGCATGAATATCATGTGTTAGTATGTATGATTTTCATGTCTTGGCTTACATGAGTGATAAGTATTGATTATGTGCTTACTATGTGTTCTCATGCATTAATGCCAAGTGCTTGAAAGTGTGCTTGTTATATGATGATGTGTATACCTGCCAATGATTGATTTGACATGTGAAAGCTATGTGTTGGCTTACTAAATGTTGCATCAAAAATTTAAAAACTTGGAATCTTGCCTATAAATAAAAGTTATTTGGGGTTCCTATCAGACAACAACACATATCATGAGAACATTTCAAAGTGAATTGAGAACATTTCAATTACATGTTTGAATATTATTGAGTTTTCTAAAAGTTGGTAGAATAGTTCAAACTGGTTCAATCGAGTATAATCAGTTTAATTTAATTTGACATGTTAAACTATTATTTTATTTATTTTATTTATTTTATTTATTTTATTTATTTTATTTATTTTATCTATTTTATCTATTTTATCTATTTTATCTATTTTATCTATTTTATCTATTTTATCTATTTTATCTATTTTATCTATTTTATCTATTTTATCTATTTTATCTATTTTATCTATTTTATATATTTTATCTATTTTATCTATTTTATTTATTTTATTTTATTTTTGAATTCAACCATTACTCATTTTTGAATATTTTTTGTAGATATCAAGTCGGTCTACCTAAGTATGTATACTAGTTATGTATAAAATACACATGTATATTGATGTAT
Organism: Sapria himalayana; assembly: GCA_029783825.1. NCBI lineage: Eukaryota > Viridiplantae > Streptophyta > Magnoliopsida > Malpighiales > Rafflesiaceae > Sapria > Sapria himalayana. The sequence continues at coordinate 376,290 of JAREIK010002598.1, read as the reverse complement.
ACAATTTTTGTAGATATCAAGTTGGCATACCTAAGTATGTATGCTAGTTATGTATAAAATACACATGAATATTGATGTATACTATTTTTGTAGATATAAAGTTGGAAAACCTAAGTATATATACTATTTATATATTATTTTTGTATACGATCACCATCAGAATCCACACAATGACAACGCATTATATCACAAATACATGAAGCATTTATATGAATAAGTTTATATACGAAATCCAAGCATACCATATGGTGATTAAAGAGTAAATTTGGAAACAAATAAAACAGATTAAAAATGCTTACTCTTCGATTAAGCAATCCAATAATAATCGATAAATGTACCTCAAATCAATAACAAATTAAAACTTAACCAGCGAATGAATTTTTGTTTAATCGGCTTCGAGAGATAATGGTGGAATGAGGAGGAATTCGGCTATGTTAGAGATGCGTCAAGTCAAGAGAGAGATTGTATATTTTAGTATAATATTTATATTTTTAATTATTAAAACATTAAATAAATAATATATATATATATATATATAATAAAAAAATACTCATTAATTTTATTTACTATCAAAATTTTTTCAACAAAATTAATATGTGCGTAGCAAGGTACAAATGAAAAACAAATACCTTACAATTTTTTATTATAATATTAATTAAACAATAAATATATAAACAATAAAAAAATATGTTTTGCATAAAAAAATATGAAATAGGTACGAAATTAACAAACTTCTTATAATAAGACATGATTAAAAAGATGATTTGTCTTCTAGCCACTCGCCTAAAAGTTATAAAATACTTTAATGTTAAAAAATCTATAAAAATTTATATTTCATGGTTATAAATTTTTAAGAATTCATATTTATTTTACAAAGATAATATGAAATAAAAATTTAATATTTAAAGCTAATTATAAAAATATTACTCAATTGTTTTATTTTTATAAATTTTAGTAGGATTAAACATTTATATATTTATTTATTATTATTATTTTATTTTCTTTAACTTTATTGAAAAAATTATATTTTTATTATATTTAAAGATATCAAGATTCGTATTATTTATTTTTTTATAAGTTATCTATAATCATAAAATTTTTTTAGTACTTATAATAATATTAATATTTACTAGTTTATTCGTCAATTCAAATATTTTTGAAAATATTTTCAATTTTATTATACATTGAATTAATTTACATTTAAATTAGAATAAATTTTAATATATGTTAATTTAATTTTTAAATTATTGAAAACATTATTATACTTATTGAATTAATTATTTAATGTTACTATAATTTAAATTCTTTAGTTTCTTAAAAAAAATTAGAAAAATTTTATGTATAAATTTTTAAAAAATTAATACATCATAAAAAGAGTTATTTAGTCCTTATTAATATAAATTTTTTGTATTTTTATATATTTTAAATTAATTATTTATAATATCAATTTTTTTTATCAGGATAATGTGTATTTTAATGATTAAACATCTCTAGACTACTAACATAAATTTAATAAACAAAATTAAATAAAATTTTAATACTAATAATAAATAAAACAAATTGTATAATTAAATAATGGCTAGGGAAATACCATCGCTAAATCCGTAGCTAAATTACGAATTTTATTAGCTCAGGAAATTCCGTCCCTAAATCCATTGCAAAATTAAGGATTTTATTTTCTACTGAAATTCCATCTCTAAATCTGGCACTAATTTATGGATTTTATTAGCTAGAGATATTCGCTCACTAAATCCATAGCAAAAATAAAGATATTTTACCTAGGGATAGTCTGTCTCAAAATCCATTGCGAAATCATTAATTTTATTAAGAAGAGAAAATCCATCATTAAATCCATCGCTAAATCATGGATTTTATTAGCAAGGTAAAATCTATCGCTACATTCATCGCTAAATCATGAATTTAATTAGCAAGAAAAAATCTGTCACTAAATCCATCTCTAAATAATGGATTTTATTAGCAAGAGAAAATATATCGCTAAATTTATCTCTAAATCATGGATTTTATCAGCAAGAGAAAATCTTTCACTAAATCCGTCGCTAAATCATGGATTTTATTAGCAAGGGAAAATCTATCACTGAATCCGTCGTTAAAAATTAGCTAGGGAAAATCCGTCATTAATTTCATGCTTTTAATAGCAAGGGAAATTTCATCGTAATATTCGTCGCAAAAATCCCCACTTTTTTTGAGCAAAAGTTACAAAAATTTTCTGTCGGCTAATTCGTCGCTAAATCCATCGCTAAAATCAGTAGTTTTTTTGAGTGGAATTTACGAAAATTTTCAAACGCTAATCCGTCGCTAAATTTGGCACTAAATCCATCGCTAAATCCCCCGCTTTTTTTGAGCGGAATTTTAGAAAAATTTTCTTTCGCTAATACATCGCTAATGCTTGCTATTATTTTTTCCAAAAAATGATCATAAATGTCTTGCTATTCCCTAGCTAATCATTACAATTTAGCTAAGGAATGATCCCCAGATAATTTTTCCTAGCTAAATTGATATTTTATTGTGGTGTATTATACTTATTCTTTTTATTCTTTTTAGTCTTCTTATTCTTTTAATTTATTCATATTTTTATATATTATCATTATTTATCATATTCTTCTAATTCTTCTTATTGTTCTTATACTTCTTATACTTCTTAATTTTGTTATTCTTCTAATTCCTCATATTCTTCTTAATCTTATTATTTTTATTATTCTTCTTATTATTCTTATTCTTATTATTCTTATTATTCTTCTTATTCTTCTAATACTTTTTATTTTACTTATTCTTCTTAATGTGTTTATTCTTCTTATTATTCATATTCTTATTATTTTACTTATTATATTATTATTTTAGTCTTCTTATTCTTTCTATTATTCTTGTTCTTTATATTATTATTATTCTTAAAATTATTATAATTCTTTTTATTCATATTATTCTTCTTAATCTTCTTATTATTCATTTTATTATTATTCTTTTTATTCTTCTTATTCTCATTTTTTATCTTATTCTTCTTCTTAATCTTATAATTCATAATATTATTATTCTGCATATTCTTTGAATTCCTCTTATTCTTCTTATTTAATTTATTCTTCTTATTATTTGTATTCTTCTTATTCTTTTTATTAATCTTGATTTTATTTTTCTTGTAATTCTTTTTATGCTTCTGATTTTTTGATTTTTCTTATTCTTCTTATTCTTCATTTTCATGTTATTCTTCTTTTTCTTCTTAATCTTTTCATTCTTCTGATTCTTTTGATTCTTTTGATTCTTCTTATTATTCTCTTTATATGTTTTTTTATTCTTATTCTTCTTATTATACTATTTTTCTAATTCTATTTATTATTATTATTTTTCATCTTATTATTATTGTTCAAATTATTATAATTCTTCTTATTCTTTTTATTTTTTTTATTCTTCTTATTTTTTTTTATTCTTCTTATTCTTCTTTTTAATGTTATTCTTTAAATTCTTCTTATTCATCTAATTCTTGTGATTCTTATTATTTTTATTATTCTATCGATATTATTATTATTATTATTATTATTCTTATTATTCTTATTATTCTTGTTATTCTTATTATTCTTCTTATGCTTCTTATTCTTCTTATTCTTTTTATTATTCTTATTATACTAATTATTCTTATTCTTCTTATCATTTTAATTCTACTAATTCTATTTATTATTCTTATTCTTCTTATTCTTCTTATTATTCTTATTCTTCTTATTCTTATTATTCTTCTTATTCTTCTTTTTCATATTATTTCTTGTTATTCTTCTTAATCCTCATATTCTTGTTATTCTTATTATTCTTTTTATTCTACTTTAATCTTCTTATTCTTCTTTTGCGTCTTATTCTTTTATTCATCTTATTATTCTTATTCTTCTTATTCTCCTTATTATTCTTATTCTTCTTATTCTTCTTATTTTCTTTTTATTATTCTTATTCTTTTTATTCTTTTTATTCTTCATATTGTACTTATTCTTCTTATTCTTCTTATTCTTCATATTTTTATTATTCTTCTTATTCTTTTTATTCTTTTTTTTCTTCTTATTCTTCTTATACTTCTTAATCTTCTAATTCTTCTTATTCTTATTATTCTTTTTATTTTTATTATTCTTCTTATTCTTTTTATTCTTTTTCTTCTTTTATTCTTGTTAATCTTCTTATTCTTTTTATTCTTCTTATTTTTTTTATTCTTCTTATTCTTATAATTCTTTTTATTCTTCTTATTCTTTTCATTCTTGTCATTATTTGTATTCTTCATATTCTTTTTATTCTTCTTATTCATATTATTATTCTTATTTTTTTGAATCTTCTAAATCTACTGATTCTTCTTATTCTTATTATTCTACTTATTTTTCTTATTCTTCTTATTCTTCTTATAATTCTTATTCTTCTTATTCTTTTAATTCTTCTTATTCTTCTTATTATTCTTATTAGTCTTATTTTTCTTATTCTTCTTATTATTCTTTTTATTCTTATATTTCTTCTTAGTCTCCTTATTCTTTTAATTCTTCTTGTTCTTCTTATTCATCTTATTCTTCTAATTCTACTTATTATTCTTATTCTTCTTATTCTTCTATTTCTTCTTATTCTTTTAATTCTACGTATTATTCATATTCTTCTTATTCTTCTTAGTCTTCTTATTCTTCTGATTTTTCTTATTTTTTAATATTCTTCTTTTTCATACTATTTCTTGTTATTCTTTTTATTCTTCTAAATCCTCATATTCTTCTAATTCATTTTATTCTTGTTATTCTTCTTATTCTTCTTAATCTTCCTTTGTTTTCATCTTATTCATATTATTCTTATTATTCTTCTTATTCTTCTTATTCTCCTTATTTTTCTTATTTTCCTTATTTTTCTTTTTTTTTTAAAAAAAAGTTTGTTTATTATTTATATCCCTCTCTTTTGGCGGAGGAATACCGTTTGTACAAACTACATCTACACTTTACCCTCTTACATCCATTCCCCATTTCTAAAGACTAACAATATTATAATCTTCCTAGTACTATCTAAATTAACATAAAAATCTCTAAAAGTCATCAATCTTAACTTTACTCTTTACTCAGGGGAACTTCCTTCTTTTATGTTCCAAGCGCTCCATGAATCATCTTTCCTGTTTCTCTGGTATCCACCCTTTCTATGCTGTATATATCTTATTTCCTGCAAAAAATAACAAAAATATACCCCACTTTGCAAAATACCTTTTCCCCTTGTTGCACTTATTCTGCCGAAGCTTTCCTCTACTATCTATCTTAGGCCTTGTCCCTCTTTATTTGCCGATATAGCTTTAGATTCCCATCTTGAGAGCCATTTCCTTGCCATATGCTGATCCTTTTCGAACTCCTAGACTAGACACTTACCTCTCCTAGGACTTTTTATTTAACACATGACACTTGAAATCTGAAAAGTTTCAGACTTCAAAACCCTCTATGCATGATTTAAAAGCTGTTAAAAACATAACACATGACTTGACAAAACTTTTACAGACTCTTACTAGATTCAAACTACCTTTAACCAAAGAACATGATTTGATGGCCCATTTAGTGCTTTCCTGCAAATACAAAAAAACCAGAAACATACCAAAGAAGCAGAAAATTCCAGCCCTTACCTTTTCATTCCCTCATCTTTATGTCTTATGAGGTGAACCCTAGCCAATAATTCAGAGAAACTATCTTTTCCTTAGGATTAGTTGAAGCAGTAACCGCACTCTGTATGATTCTTCCTTATTATATGACATTGAACAGCATGGAGTCTTTCCACTCCAGTGGTTATATTCGTCTCAGTAGCGGGAGTTCTCCTGACAGCAACAGGGGGCAGCAACAGACAGCAACTAATCCTAACAGCAACAGACAGCAACAGACAGCAACAGCAGAAGTTATCCTGACAGCAACAGGCTTTGGCATCAACAGGGGGCACTCTACATGTGCTTTGGCAGCAACAGATAGCAACTAATCTCAGTGAAGGCTCTTTATTTGATATTGTGATGGAGGCTCTTTAGCCGCAGCATCCACTATAGATTAGTGCTGCCCATGTGGACGAACCTCTATCTCTCCTTTCCCCTGTGCGTCTGGCTCAAATCTTCAGGAGATTCCAGCCTTCTTCCTTCGTCATGTATTCGCTGTTGATCCTAGAACAAAACCAAAGAGAAAACAAAAAAATAACAACCATGCCTACCAAAACTTGACACCCTACTACCCTTATTCTTGATTAACCTAATACAACATAAGGCAATCTCCAAAGTGTTAACGATTTCTCCCCTTTAACATACTGCAAGGAAAAGACAAAATATATATTGTCCTGCAAAGAAAATCAAAATACATCCTTTCTGCAGAGGTTATCGACTTCTGCCAAAATGCGGAATTAGCACATATTTTGAGTATGCAGAAATTCTAAATTACATACATATTATTTTAACAACCATACAGTATAGCTATGCACCATTCTGCCAAAATGCAGAATTAATATATACTACAATGGGATCTCCTTCATATATATCCATTTGGCTCAATCTCCATCCTTCCATTCCATTTAATTGTGAAATAGAAATTTCTGCAAATGAATTCCCGCACAATCCAGCAAACAAATGAGACTATGTCATATCTTCGTGGTCTGTTTATTTGTTCTTATATAAGGAAAACCCATTTTATCTAAACATGCTATTCCCTTTAGTTTATTTGGCATGAATTTCTCATTATAATCTATATTTCCTCTGGTGGTGCCTATTTTAGATAGACAGTCCGCTAGATTATTGGCTTCTCTATATATATGTATTATTGAGGCCTTCAGTTCTTCCAAAAGATTAAGAATAACTTCTAGATCCTCTTCATACCTCCATAATATTTTCTTATTAATTACCGTATCAACTAGTAATTTTGAGTCTACCTGAACTTCAATGTTTTTAAAGTTTAGCTGCTTACATATCTCTAACCCTGATTTTAATGCTCTAATTTCTGATTCTAAAGCCGAGGATACCCTACTAGATCTGGTAAATGCTCTCTGTACTGTCCCTGTATGATCTCTTATTACCCCACCTCCTCCTGCTATTCCAGTGTCCCTGCTAAAACTTTCATTCGTATTAAGTGAAAGTTTGCCAACCGGCGGAGCATTCCACTGTATACATTTAGCCCATTGCTGTTTTAACACTTTGTATGTGAGATCCCATTCATTCTCAAGCTTCTTTTCTTGTTCCAAATCCTGTATTACTATCAGTTTTATTATTGATATATTATATATCTCCTTTTTAATATCTTTTATAATTTCTGTTAAGTTCATCCTTATATTTTCATATTTACTTTTGTTTCTAGATTTCCAAATGCACCAAATAATTAGATGCGGCAGTTTCTGATTAAGCCATTTCCTGGCGGGGCTTTTCATATTTACTTTTTCCCATTTTTTAACTTTATCTATTAATCCATCTTCTATTTTACATATTCTTTTTTTCCCTTCCATCTCTCTCCATATTTCTGCTGCAATGGGACCATTTGAAAGCAAATGATCAGTTGTTTAAACCGCTTGAGAACAGCATTCGCATCTTGAAGCCATGTTTATCCCTTTCTTTTGTACATTTCTATCTACCGGTATAGCGTTCAATAATGCCTTCCATGTGAAGGAGCGCATTTTTTGCGGGACATTTTCTTGCTATACCCATTTAAATAGAGTTTGTACCGGTTTTTTCTTTCAGACCAAATCTTTTGCTGATTTGAGGGAAAAGTTTCCTTGTGGTGTTAACGTCCATTTCCAGCCACTCTTCTTTAGTATAGAGTCTGAGTCTACTATCTCTTTTTGTTTTTCCATTGACTTCCAACTGTTCGAAGCTTTCTTAGAAGTCTTATTTTTATTATCTAAATATTTTACCCACATATATTTAGCCCATAGATTATCGCTTTCTTTAAGTCTCCACCAGCTTTTACAGTCCCAGGTAGATGCCGAGTCCTGGAGGCTCATAAGACCTAAGCCTGCTTCCTCTTTCGGATAACAGATACTTTTCCAGTCTTTCCAGTGTAGTTTATCTCTGCCTTGTTTTTTACCCCATAAGAAGTTTGCCATTTCTGATTCGAGTTTTTTAATAAATTTTTTAGGGGGATGTATCACTGATAATATGTGTGTGAGTGTGCTTTTTAATACATGTGAAAGCAACGTAATCCTCCCCCCAAATCCTAGGAGCTCTTCTTTCCATCATGCTATTTTATTTCTTAATTTGTCTTGAAGGTAGGTTAGATATTCTTCCTTCAACCTCCCCTCATATATCAGACAACCTAGATACATTAATGCCCCTTTAATTTCCGCAAAACCTGTAATATTTTTTATTTTATCTACAAACTTTGGTTTTGCATTTTTTGCAAGCATAAACTGACATTTACTTTTATTAAGCATTTGGCCTGTTTCTTTTTCAAATATTTGCAGAAGATCCATAAGATTCATTAAAGACTTTGTGCTAGCATTAGTAAATATTATAAAGTCATCTGCGTATGCTAAACAACAAATTCTGGGTGTATTCCTTGGTTGTCTAAATGACATTATTTTACCTTCGGATATTTTCTTATTCAAGTTTCGTATTAATAGTTCTATATATATATATCAAAAAGAAGGGGGGATAACGGATCCCCTTGCCTTAAACTTTTATTTGGTTTAAATTCCTCACTTAACTTACCATTTACCAGGACTCTTACCCATGTACTTGAAATACATCTATAAATTAAATCTATGGTCAGCTCAGAGAAGCCGAAACTTCTTAACACAAAGCAAAGGGTATCCCATTCCACTATATCGAAGGCTTTCGATAGATCTAGTTTGACCACTAAGTTTTTTCCTCTAGCTTTACCACCTATTTCTTTCATCATTTCTGATGCAAGTTTTATATTATCAATCATTAATCTGTTTTTAACAAAGCCAGTTTGTTCCTGAGATATTATTGTAGGTAAAATAAAGCTTAGCCTATTTTGTAATATTTTGGCCAATATTTTATACATAGCATTACATAAACTTATTGGTCTATAATCCTCACATTTCTGTGGTGATTCTTTTTTAGGAATTAGTACTATATAAGATTTTGCCCATGATTTTGGGATTTCCGCCCCTACAAAAAAACTTGCAATTGTAGGGACTAGCTCAGTTTTAATCGTGTTCAAGTTTACCTGATAAAAATAGTTATTCCTTATTTTTCTTATTCTTTTTATTCTTCTTATTCTTTTTAATCTTCTTATTCTTTTTATTCTTCTTATTCTTCTTATTCTATTTATTCTACTTATTCTACTTATTCTTTTTATTCTTCTTATTCTACTTATTCTTCTTAATCGTTTTATTCTTTTTATTCTTTTGATTCTTAATTTTTTTATTATTCTTATTCTTATTATTCTTCTTATTCTTTTCATTCTCCTCATTCTTCTTAATCTTCTTATTTTTCTTATTTTTCTTATTCTTCTCAAGCTTTTTATTTTTTTTTATTCTTGTTAATTTTCTTATTAGTTTTATTTTTCTTATTCTTCTTAATCTTTTGATTCTTCTCATTCTTCTAATTCTTCTTATTCTTCTTATTCTACTTATTCTACTTATTCTTCTTATTATTCTTATTCTTATTTTTCTACTCATTCTTCATATTCTTTTAATTCTTCTTATTCTTCTTATTCTTCTTATTTAATTTATTCTTCTTATTATTCTTATTCTTATTTTTCTACTCATTCTTCATATTCTTTTAATTATTCTTATTCTTCTTATTTAATTTATTCTTCATATTCTTTTTATTCTTATTATTATTAATATTTTTATTCATCTTATAATTCTTATTCATATTATTTTACTTATTCTCCTATTAGTTTTATTCTTTTTATTCTTCTCATTCTTCTTTTTTATGTTATTCTTCTTATTCTTATTATTCTTCTTATTCATATTATTCTTCTTATTCTTCATATTATTCTTATTCTTCTTATCATTCTAATTCTTCTAAATCTATTTAATATTCGTATTCTTCATATTATTATTATTCTTCATATTATTATAATTCTTTTTATTCTTCTTATTCTTTATATTCTTCTTATTATTTTATTCTTCCTTTTCATGTTATTCTTCTTATTATTCTTATTCTTCTTAATCTTTTAATTCTTGTGATTCTTCTTATTCTTCATTTTATTTTATTTATATTCTTATTTTTATTCTTCTTATTCTACTTATTCTTCTGATTTTTCTTATTTTTCATATTCTTCTTTTTCATATTATTTCTTGTTGTTCTTGTTATTCTTCTTAATCCTCATATTCTTATTATTCTTGTTTTTCTAGTTATTTTTCTTATTCTGCTTAATCTATTTAATCTTTTTATTCTCTTAATTTTTCTTATTCTTCTTATTCTTCTTATTCTTCTTATTCTTTTTATTATTCTTATTCTTTTTTTTCTTGTTATTCTTGTAATTCTTCTTATTCTACTTATTCTTATTATTCTTCTTATTCTTCTAATTCTCTGTATTTTTCTTATTCTTCTCATTCTTCTTAATCTTTTTATTCTTCTTATTCTTTTTATTTTTTTATTATTCTTATTCTTCTCATTCTTTTCATTCTTCGTATTCTTCTTATCCATCTTATTATTCTTATTTTTTGATTCTTCTGAATCTTCTAATTCTTCTCATTCTTCTTATTCTCTTATTGTACTTATTATTCTTATTCTTCTTATTATTCTTATTCTTATTATTCAACTCATTATGCTTATTCTTTTAATTCTTCTTATTCTTTGTATACTTTTTATTCTTCTTATACTTTTTATTATTCGTATTATTCTTATTCTTCTTATTCTTCAGATTTTTCTTATTTTTCTTATTTTTCTTATTCATCTTTTGAATATTATTTCTCGTTACTCTTCTTATTCTTCTTAATCCTCATATTCTTCTTATTTTTATTATTCTTATTATTCTTCTAATTCTACTTAATCTTCTATCTTCTAATACTACTTAATCTTCTAATTATTCTAATTCTTCTAATTCTCTTTATTTTTATTATTCTTCTTATTCTTTTTATTATTCTTAATCTTCTTAAAATTTTTTTCTACTTATTCTTTTTATTCTTGTCATTATTTTTATTCTTATTATTCTACATATTCTACTTATTCTTCTTATTTTTCTTATTCTTCTAATTTTTCTGATTCTTCTAATTCTTATGATTCTTCTCATTCTTCTCATTCTTCTTATTCTTCTTATTCTTCTTATTTGTCTTATTATTCATATTTTTCTGATTCTTCTGAATCTTCTGATTCTTCTAATTCTTCTGATTCTTCTTATTCTACTTATTCTTCGATTATTATTATTATTCTTATTCTTATTATTCTAGTCATTCTTCTTATTCTTTTAATTCTTCTTATTCTTCTTTTTATTCTTATACTTCTTCTTATTCTTTTTATTCTTATTCTTTTAATTCTCATTCTTCTTATACTTATACTTCTTCTTATTTTTCTTATTCTTCTTATTCCTCTTATTCTTCTTATTTTTTTTATTCTTTTTATTCCTCTTATTCTTCTTAATATTCTTATTCTACTTATTCAAATTTTTATTATTATTCTTATTCTACTTATTTATCATTTTCTTATTATTATTTTTTGATTCTTCTTATTCTTCTTATTCATCTTATTAATCTTATTCTTCTTATTCTTCTTAATCTTCTTATTTCATTTATTCTTCTTATTCTTCTTATAGTTGTTTTTCATATTATTCTTGTTAATCTTCTTATTCTTGTTGATCTTATTTTTTTTCTTAATCTTCTTATTCTTTTTATTAATCATATTCTTTTAATTCTTCTTATTCTTCTTATTCTTATTTTTCTACTTATTCTACTTATTCTTCTTATTATTCTTATTCTTATTATTCTTCTCATTCTTCTTATTCTTTTAATTCTTTTTTTTCTTATTCTTCTTATTCTTGTTATTATTCTTATTATTCTTATTCTTCTTATTCTTTTTTTACTTCCTATTCTTCTAATTCTTCATAATCTTCTTATTCTTCTTTTTCTTCTTATTCTTTTTATTCTTCTTTTTATTCTTCTTCTTCTTCTTCTTCTTCTTCTTCTAATTCTTATTCCTCTTATTCTTTTTTTCTTTTTAATATACATATTATTTTTCTTCTTCTTATTTATCTTATTCTTCTGATTCTTCTGATTCTTCTAATTCTTCTTAATCTTCTTAATCTTCTTAATCTTCTTAATCTTCTTAATCATCTTAATCATCTTAATCTTTTTATTCTTCTAATTCTTCTTAGTCTTCTTATTCTTATTTTTTTTTTAAAGTTGTTTATTAATTATAACCATCTCTTTTGGCTGATGAATACCATTGATACAAACTATTAACTACCCTTCTCCCCCTTACACCCTTCCTAACCTTTAATAATAACTATTTAAACACAAAAAAAACTACAAAGACTTTCTCTAAATAAAACAATTTGAATTCTAATATCAAAGCTCTATGAGGCATTCTATTTTTTATGGGCTTTCTCGCTTTGCTTCAAATCAATCTGGATGTCACTTTCCCCCTTTGTTATGCTTCCAACTTACCCCCATGCCCTCTGCCACTTTTCAAGATAACCTCCTTTGTGCTACCTTATTGTTCTCTGCCACTTTACAAGATCCTTTGTGCTACCTAATTGCTTGTGCCTTCCTTTTCCCAAATGCTACTTGCCAGCCTAATTACGGCATCTTACCTGTATATCAACTCTTATCCCCCCCCTCCCACTTTACCCTGATGATTTCGGCATAATTACTAACAATAAAAATTTAAGCCTCCTTGCTAGATCTTTCTGCTGCTCTCATTGCGCCACATTACTATTTTTTATTCTTCCATCATCCCTATCTATCCACCACTCTACCTCCATTGGGAATCTCCATGCTCTTGCTGAAGACATAGCCCCTAACATGGCCCCTAACAAGTAGCTTTCTGATTCTACAAATTTACATACCAGACAAATAGGACCCTTTCAATGTAACACATTTAGACACATACCACATAACACAGACCACATAACACATTCAGATTAATACAGACACTTAATGTAGCACTTTACCGACTACTTTCACAGTTACAAACTCATGCAGAACACTATATTCTTTACTTCCTGCCACTTTACTCCCTGTACTAGTTCCCTGCAACTCTCAGCTACTGCACATTCCTTGCATACCCCTGCCTATTGTGAAAGCACCTAATCCCACCCCCTGCACACACAAAAAAGACAAAAAAAACTTACCTACCCCATTCTCTAACCCCCCCTTGCTTGCAAAAAAAAAAAGAAGAAAGTTATAACTAATGCGGAATAAAAATTGCTCCTCATTGATCTTTAAGCTCAAGCACCCCCTAGAGTAGAATAACCATATCATGCCTGTTGCACTCGCTACAAAGAAAATTCCTGCACAGAAAAACTACAAACCATATTGATTATAAGAAACATTCTAAACATTCTCAGTAGCTCTCATATCCTACCATTTTTAATCCTTACATAAGGAAAAGAAATCATATCTAGTATAGCTATTCCTCTTAGTTTTTTCAGTATAGTCTCCTTATCATACTCATTTTCACTTTTATGAAAATCTATTTTAGCTAAATTATCTGCCAGTGCATTTGCTTCCCTATATATATGCAATATTGATGCATTCAATTCTACCATGAGGTTTATAATTATCTCAATCTCCTCCTCATACCTCCATAAAGTTATTCTTTTATTTACCAATTCCACGAGTAACTTGGAATCTACCTGAATTTGTAAGTTCTTTAATCCTAGCTAATTACAGACGTATAGTCCCCTTTTTAGCGCATAGATTTCCGAATGAAGAGCCGAGGAGGCTTTGCAAGCAAAAGTAAAAGCTTTAATGATATTCCCTTGAGAATTCCTTATTACTCCTACCCCTGATACCCCTATATCTCTGTTAAAACTACCATCCATGTTAATAGAAAGCTTACCTACAGTCGACTTGTTCCATCTTATGCTTCTTACCCTATTTATCTTAATCTTTTTAGTAGCAAGCTCTCATGTGTTCTTGACTAATCTATCTACCACCATATCTTCAACCCTAATAGGCCTTGTACAAGATATATTACTAATTTCCTTTCTGATATCCTTTAGAATTCCAGCTAAATCCATCTTTATCCCCTCAAATCTACTTTTATTTCTAGCTTTCCATAAGCACCAAATGACTACATGTGGGAGATTTTGAATAAGCCATTTCCTAATTGGGCTTCTTGAAGATTCCCTTTGCCACTTTTTAATTCTATCTACTAACCCTACCTCTTTGCCTCTGATTTAGTTATATTTCTCCAATTCCTTCCAAACTTCTGCTGCAATTTTTCCTTCTGAGAATAAATAATCTATTGATTCTATTGCCTCAAAATAGCATTCACATCTGGATACCATCTTTATGCCTTTTCTTTGAACATTTGTATCAACTGATATAGCATTAGCAATAGCTTTCCAGGCAAGCAAGTTTTTTTTCTGTGGGATATCTGCCTTCCAAGCCCATTTGAAAAGTAATTGCATAGGTTTTTCATTCTTATCAATTCTTTTACTGATTTTAGTGTGAATATTGTTTGCGAGTTAAGTGTCCATTTCCAGCCACTTTTTTTCAGTGTCAAGTGTGCTTTAGTTATCTCTTTTTGTTTTACTAGCACTTTCCAATTATTTGAGGCCTTCTTTAAACACTTGTCCTTATCTCATCCATATCTAGCTCTCATATATTTGGCCCATAGACTATCATTTTCTTTTAATCTCCACCATCCTTTACAATCCCATGTACTGGCCATATCCTATAAACTAATTATTCCTAATTCTACTTCATCTTTTGGATAGTAAATATCTTTCTAGCTCTTCCAATAAAGCTTCAGGTTCCATCTTTTTTACCTCATAAAAAATTAGCCATTTCCATTTCTAATTTCTTAATAAAGCTCTTCGGAGGATGGATGACTAACAAGATATGGACCAGTGTGCGTTGTAGTACATGAGAAATTAAAGTGATCCTACCCCCAAATCCCAATAATTCTTCGTTCCAGCCTGTTATTTTCTTCCTCATTTTATCTTGTAAAGAAATTAGATGTTTTTCTCTGAGTCTTCCCTCATATATAGGACAACCCAGATACATTAAAGCACCTTTGTTTTGTGTGAAGCCTGTGATGTTTTTAATCTTATTAGCCACTTTCTCTAAAGATTTTGCTGCTAACATGAATTGACACTTCTTTTTATTCACTTTTTGCCCCATTTCTATTTCTAATGTTTGCAAAAGCTCTATTAAATTCATCAAAGATCTACTACTTGCATTAGTAATAATTATCACGTCATCAGCATAGGCTAAACAGCCTATTCTTGAAGTATTTTTTGGTTGCCTGGAAAAAACTATTTTACCTTCCAAAATTCTATGGTTTAAGCTAAGAATTAGTAATTCTAAATATATATCAAATAATAAAGGAGACAAGGGGTCACCTTGTCATAACCCTCTTTTTGGCCTAAACTCTTCCCCTTTCTTACCATTCACAATAACTTTCACCCATACACTCGAAACACATCTGTATATCAAATCAATGCATGATTCTTAGAAACCAAATTTTCTTAAGGAAAAACATAGTATATCCTATTTTACCCTATGGAACGATTTAGATTAGTCTAGTTTCACTACTAGATTATTTCCTCTAGTTTTAATTGTTATTTCTTTCATAATTTCTGAAGCTAATCTTATATTTTCAATCATTAATCTATTTTTAACCAACCCTGTTTGTTCCTGTCATATTATATCTGGCACGATACAGCTTAATCTACCTTGTATGATCTTTTTCAGGATCTTATAGACCACATTGCACTAACTAATTGGTCTAAAGTCTTCAGATTTTTGTGGCGATTCTCTTTTTCGAAATAAAATGATAAAGGAATTCGCCCATGCCTTTAACCTGACTTAGCTTATGTCTTGTCTCCTCATTCTGAATGCTGTCATTTTCTAATTCCAGCTTCTCCATCTCTTCCTCCGCCTGCTTAATCTTTTGGTTTAAATTCCCAAAAACTTTCCTATTCCATTTTTCCAAGCATCTTTTTAGTTTGTATAGCTTAATTATTAGAACCTACATAGGTTTTCCTAATGTTGGCTCTATCCATGTCTCTTTTACCATTTTTTCGAATTCTAAATGCTTTACCCACATATTCTAAAATTTAAAGCTCCCTGTTGATTGTTGATTTTTGTGAAGTGATATAAGCAGTGGGCTATGATTCGAATAGGTTCTGTTTAAGTGCCTCAGTCCTGTAACCCCTTGAGAGGATGCCCACTTAGCATTACACATTACTCTATCCAGTCTTGCCAAAATTGCTCCTCTTTTCCACTAGTTATTACACCAGGTAAAGCTTGAGCCTATAAAGTCAACTTTAATTAAGTTAGCACTAGCGATTATGTCATTAAATTGTGACATAGCAATTGTATCTGGAGTTTTTCCTTCTCTTTTTTTTATGCACTTCTTATCACATTAAAATCTCCTTCTATAATCCATGGAGTATTACGGGGCTCCGGTCCTTGTTTCTGAACAATGGAGAAGGAGGTGCGAGTTCAGTAAAAATTGAAGAAAATGACTTATTATTTGATAAAAAGTCTTTTTACTCCATTTTGAGCTTGATAGTAGATTGAATTGAGCATAAATGGAGTTTGCTCTCTCTAAAAAACTAGAATTTCTATATCTAGAAGTTGAGAGCATTTTCAAAGAAAAAGCTCTTCTTTTTCTTGTTTTATTTTTCTTATTCTTCTTATTCCTTTTATTCTTTTTTTTATTTTACATATTCTTATTATTCTTCTTATTCATCTTTTTGTGCTTATTTTTCTAATTCTTCATATTATTATTATTATTATTATTGTATTATTCTTATTCTTATTATTCTTCTTATTCTTCTTATTCTTAGTATTTGTTTTATTCTTCTTATTCTTCTTATTATTCTTATTCATATTGTTCTTTTTATTCTTTTTATCCTTTTAATTCTTCTTAGTCTTCTAATTCTTCTTATTATTTTTATTTTTCTTATTCTTCTTATTCATTTTATTCTTCTTATTCTTTTTATTTTTCATATTCAACTTATTCTTGTTATTCCTTTATTTATTCGTATTATTTATTTTATTTTTATTCTTTTTATTCTTCTAATTATTTTTATTCTTCTAATTCTTATTATTCTTATTATTTTTCTTATTCTATTTTTCTTTTGATTTTATCTATTCTTCTTAATCATTTTATTTTTTTTATTCTTTTTATTATTCTTATAATTCTTATTCTTTTTATTCTTCTTATTATTTTTAAGCTTCTTATTCGTTTTATTCTTCTGATTTTTATTATTCATCTTATTATTCATAATCATCTTATTCTACTTATTGTTCTTATTATTATTATTCTTCTTATACTTCTTATACTTCTTATTTTTCTTACTCTTCTAATTCTTATTATTCTTCTTATTCTTATTTTTCTACTTATTCTTTTTATTCTTTTTATTCTTCTTATTATTTTTATTATTCTTATTCTTCATATTATTATTTTTCTTCATATTCTTATGATTCTTTTTATTCTTCTTATTCTTTTTATTCTTCTTATTCTTATTTTCTTCTTATTCTTCTTATACTTCTTATTCTTCTTATACTTCTTATTATTCTTATTCTTCTTATGTTTCTTATTCTTCTTATTATTCTTATTCTTATTATTTTATTTATTCTTTTATTCTTTTTATTATTATTATTATTTTTATTATTCTTATTCTTCATATTATTATTATTATTCTTCATATTATTATAATTTTTCTTATTATTCTTATTCTTTTTTTTCTTCTTATTCTTCTTATTCTTCTTATTATTCTTTTAATTCATATTACTATTCTTCATATTCTTTTAATTCTTCTTATTCTTATTATTCTTCTTACTCTTCTTATTCTTCTTATTTTATTTATTCTTCTTATTCTTTTTATCCTTCTTATTCTTTTTATTATTCTTAATCTTCTAATTCTTCTAATTCATTTTATTCCTCTAGTTTTTTTGTTTTTTCTTATTATTCTTATTATTTTTTTTTCTTATTCTTTTTATTCTTCTTATTCTTCTTATTATTCCTTTTCATGTTATTCTTCTTATTCTTTTATTTGTTCTAATTATTCTAATTCTTCTTATTATTCTTATTATTCTTATTATTCTATTCTTCTTAGTCTTCATATTCTTCTTATTCTTCTATTTATTATTATTATTATTATTCTTTTTTATTATTCTTATAATTTTTATTCTTCTTATTATTCTAATTGTCCTAATTCTATTTATTGTTCTTATCCTTCTTATTCTTCTTATTCTTCTAATTTTTCTTATTCATCTTATTATTCATAATCATTTAATTCTACTTATTCTTCTTATACTTCTTATTTATCTTACTCTTCTATTTATTATTATTCTTCTTATTATTCATATTCTTATTTTTCTACTTATTCTTTTTATTCTTTTTATTCTTCTTATTATTTTTATTATTCTTATTCTTCATATTATTATGTTTATTCATATTCTTCTAATTCTTTTTATTCTTCTTTTTATTCTTCTTATTCTTCTTTTCTTCTTATTCTACTTATACTTATACTTCTTATTCTTCTTATTTTTTTATTCTTCTTATTCTACTTATTATTCTTATTCTTCTTATTTTTCTTATTCTTCTTATTCTTCTTATTCTTCTTATTCTTATTATTCTTCTTATTATTCAAATTTTTATTATTTTATTTATTCTCTTATTCTTTTTATTATTCTTATTCTTCATATTATTATAATTTTTCTTATTCTTCTTATTCTTTTTATTCTTTTTATTCTTCTTCTTCTTATTCTTTTTTTTATTCTTCTTATTTTTTTATATTCTTTTAATTTTTATTATTATTATTATTATTCTTACTCTTCTTATTCTTCTTATTTTATTTATTCTTCTCATTCTTTTTATCCTTCTTATATTTTTTATTATTCTTATTCTTCTATTATTCTAATTCTTTTTATTTTTCTGATTTTTTTGTTTTTTCTTATTATTCTTCTTATTATTCTTTTTCATGTTATTCTTTTTATTCTTATTATTCTTCTTAATCTTCTAATTATTCTAATTCTTTTTATTCTTCTTTTTATTGTATTCATCTTATCTTCATATTCTTCTTTTTATTCTAATTTTTTCTTCTTATTTTTATTATTCTTCTTATCCTTCTTATTCTTCTTATTATTCTAATTTTTCTAATTCTATTTATTGTTCTTATCCTCCTTATTCTTCTTACTCTTTTTATTCTTCTTATTCTTCTTATTCTTCTAATTTCTTCTTATTCTTCTTATTCTTCTTATTCTTCATATTGTTCATATTCTTCTTTTCTTCTTATTATTCTAATACTTATTATTATTATTATTATTTTTATTCTTTTTATTCTTCTTATTCTTCTTATTCTTTTTATTCTTCTTAAACCTCTTATTCTTTTCATTCTTATATTCTTGTTATTCTTGTTATTATTCTTATTATTCGTTATCTTCATATTCTTTTTATTCTACTTATTCTTATTATTATTCTTTTCATGTTATTCTTCATATTCTTCTTATTCTTTTTAATCTTCTAATTATTCTAATTCTTCTTTTTATTCTTATTATTGTATTCATCTTATCCTTCATATTCTTCTTTTTCTTCTTATTCTTATTATTCTTCTTTTTCTTCTTATTATTCTAATTCTTCTAATTCTATTTATTGTTCTTATCCTCCTTATTCTTCTTATTCTTCTTACTCTTTTTATTCTTCTTATACTTCTAATTTCTACTTATTCTTCTTATTCTTCATATGTTTAATATTCTTCTTTTCTTCTTATTATTCTAATACTTCTAATTCTTTTTATTCTTTTTATTCTTCTTATTCTTTTTATTCTTCTTATTCTTCTTATTCTTCTTAAACCTATTATTCTTTTCATTCTTTTATTCTTGTTATTCTTCTTAATCTTCTTAATCTTTTTATTCTTCTTATTCTTTCTATTCTTTTTATTTTTTTTATTCTTTTTATTCTTATTATTCTTCTTACTCTATTTATTATTCTTTTTCTTATTATTCTTATTATTCTTCTTATTCTTCTTATTCTTCTTATTCTTCTTATTCTTCTTATTCTTCTTATTCTTCTTATTCTTTTTATTCTTTTTATTCTTATTATTCTTCTCATTCTTCTCATTGTTCATATTCTTGTTATTCTTTTTATTTTTCTAATTCTTATGATTCTTTTGATTCTTCTTATTCTTCTTATTCTACTTATTATTCTTATTTTTTCTTATTCTTATTATTCTACTAATTATTATTATTATTATTATTATTATTCTTCATATTCTTCAAATTTTTTTTATTCTTCTTATTTTTATTATTCTTCTTATTCTTCTTATTCTTCTTATCCTTATTATTATTATTATTATTATTATTATTATTATTATTCTTGTTCTTATTATTCTTCTTATTCTTCTTATTCTTTTTATTCTTTTTATTCTTCTCATTCCTCTTTATCTTCTTTATATTCGTATTCTACTTATTATAATTATTATTCTTATTCTTATTCTTTTTATTCGTCTTTTTCTTCTTAATTTTTTTTTGATTCTTCTTATTCTTCTTATAGTTCTTTTTCATGTTATTCTTTTAAGTCTTCTTATTCTTGTTATTCTTGTTATTTTTCTTAATCTTGTTTTTATTTTTATTCTTATTCTTATTATTCATCTTATTCTTCTCATTCTTATTATTCTTCTTATTCTTCTTATCATTATTATTATTATTATTAATTTTCTTATTTTTCTTATTCTTCTAGTTCTTCTTATTCTTCTTATCCTTCTTACTCTTTTTATTCTTTTTATTCGTCTTATTTCTCTTATTCTTCTTAATATTCATATTCTACTTATTCTAATTATTATTATTATTCTTATTCTTTTTATTCGTCTTTTTCTTCTTATTTTTTTTATTCTTCTTATTCTTCTTTTTCTTCTTTATCTTCTTATTTTATTTATTCTTCTAATTATTCTTATAGTTCTTTTTAATATTACTCTTTTTAGTCTTCATATTCTTTTTAATATTTTTATTCTTCTTATTCTTATTATTCTTATTATTCTTCTTATTCTTATTATTCCTCTTATTCATCTTATTCTACTTAGTTTTCTGATTCTTTTTATTCTTCTTATTCTTCTTATTCAATTTTTTCTACTTATTCTTTTTATTCTTATTTTTTTTTATTCTTATTATTTTTTTATTCTTATTCTTTTTATCCTTTTAACTTTTCGTATTCTTCTTATTCTTATAATTCTTCTTATTTTTCTTATTTTTCTTATTCTTCTTATTCTACTTATTCTTCTTATTCTTTTGATTTTATTTATTCTTCTTAGTCTTTTTATTTTTCTTATTCTTTTTATTATTATTTTTATTATTAATATTATTCTTTTTCTTTTTATTATTATTATTCTTCTTTATTTTTAACGTAATTCTTATTATTCTTCTTAATCTTCTAATTCTTCTTATTCTTCTTATTATAATTATTCTTCATATTTTTTTTATTCTTCATTTTATCATAAAACTTTTTATTCTTCTTATTCTTTCAATTCTTCTTATTTTTATTATTCTTCTGTGTATTCTTATAATTCATATTATTATACTTTATATTCTTTTAATTTTTCTTATTCTTCTTATTCTTTTTATTCTTCATATTTTATTTATTCTTCTTATACATTTTATTCTTCTTATTCTTTTTATTATCTTCTTCTTCTTCTTCTTCTTCTTCTACTTTTTTTATTCTTCTGATTTTTTTGATTTTTCTTATTCTTCTTATTTTTATTATTCTTCTTATTCTTTTTAATCTAGTAATTTTTCTGATTATTCTTATTCTTCTTATTATTCTATTCTTCTTATTCTTTTTATTTTTCTTATTCTTCTTATTATTCTTATTATTCTTATTCTTATAATTCTTCTAATTCTATTTATTGTTCATATTCTTCATATTCTTCATATTCTACTTTATCTCTTTATTGTTCATAATTTTTCTTTTCTTCTTATTCTTTTATACTTCTTATTTTTCTTATTCTTATTATTATTCTTATTTTTTTATTCTTCTTATTCTTGTTATTATTTTACTTATTTTCTTATTCTTTTTATTTTTTTATTCTTTTTATTATTCTTATTCTTCATATTATTATTATTCTTCTTCTTATAATTCATATTATTATTATTATTATTCTTCATATTCTTTTAATTCTTCTTATTCTTATTATTCTTCTTATTCTTTTTATTCTTCTTATTTTATTTATTCTTCTTATTCTTTTCATTCATCTTATCCTTTTTATTTTTCTAATTTTTTTTATTCTTCTTATTATTTTTATTATTTTTATTATTTTTATTCTTCTTTTTCATGTTATTCTTCTTTTTCATAATATTCTTCTTATTATTCTAAATCTTCTAATTCTTCTTATTCTTCTTTAAATTCTATTCTTCTTTTTTTTTTTGAAAGTGTGTTTTATTAATAAAAAGCACTCTCATTTGGTAGAGGAATACAATTTTTACAATATGGAACTACCTTTTTCCCCTTTTACACTCTTGAATAAAATAAATAAAACAATACACATTGTACTATAATTGAATCTTCTTATCGTATCTCTAAATACATCACTTCACTTTGATTCTGCACAATAGGTTGTTTTACTTGAAGCTCGGCCTATTTATCTTTTATTTCTATTCCTTGTGCTTTTTGTTAGTCCCTTTCTCCTCTCCAGCCACTTTATTGTCCTGCTTTTGATTAAAATTTTGGCAGCAACTCTACTGTTTCATTCATATTTCCTTTCCTCCTCTGCCTACTAATATCTATGCTTTTGCCCCTACATAACAGACACAATGCCAAGAACATAGAAAGTATTGGTATATGTCAGCAGCAAAACCATTCATTGCCCCTTGTAAACTATCTTGATGTTGTTTTAATCCTTGATAGCCTCTCTGCCTCAAACCCCTGCACTTCAATCAGCATCACAGAATTTATATTGCCTCTATTACAGCTCTTAACCGCTTTTACACACTTAAACAAAAAGCAAAGCATGCATTAAATCATTGCTCCTCTAGTAGTAACTTTATCTAGCTTCATTTATTTAAAAAAAAAAGCCTTCATATATGCATTTGACTGTCTTTCCTGCAATACAAGCCAAAAGATAAATGCATGTATATATAATCCTATTGCCTCCTAGTTGGTGATGAAACTTTTTTTTTGGCAGCTTCACTCTCTGCCTTATATTACTTTTCCATCCCTTCACTTTAAGCATACGCAAAGTAGACATTTGGCTGATTTATATATCAGTCCATCTACCATAGGCTATTCCTTTCATCTTGGGGTATACCTAAGAACCTAAAAACCAAAGTAGATCAATATATATTTATAATTACCCCACAGGACCGGGGAGATCAAAGATTTGTTTTCTAGCTACTGCTTTTAAATTCTAATATATGGGAATTCTAATTTATCTTAATGATTAAGCCCTTATATTTCTCCAAAATGTCAACTCCCTCAAACTCTTGTAAACCCTTCTTCAAACCTTCTTTGGCTAAGTTGTCTGCTACAACATTAGCTTCTCTATATATATGCATAATTTCTCCTTTTTTGTCGGTTAAAAGACTCTTAATTATCTTTATCTATTTTTCATACTGCCACATTCTATCTTATTAATAACTAGATTCACCAGTATATTAGAATCCACATGTACTCGTAAGTTAATATAAAAGTTTTCTTTGCATAATTTAAGGCCTTTATGAAAGGATAAAATTGCTACATGTAAGGCTGAAGATACTTTTTCTTTCATTGTAAAAACTTTTATAACTTTACCCTGCTCATTTCTAGTCACCCCTCCTCCCCATGACTCTCCCATGTCCCTGTTAAAAATACCATATGTGTTTAAAGCAATACTTCCTTAATGAGGTCTTTCCCAGCACACCATTCTAACCTAAGGAGTATTTTTCTTAATTGCATGTAATCCCCATATCCTTCTTTTCTCGTCTTCCATTTTCATGCTTCTATGTTTTAGTGGAAATCCTGCTGAAACCCATGAATAATCTTTTTAATTTTTTTTTATTATATACTTATCATTCATTTTAATCTTCTTGAATCTTCTTCTATATCTAGATTTCCACTTATTACAGACTATGATATGAGGAATGTAAACCCTTAGCCAATTACACACTTTATTCTTTGTGAGACTAATTTTCCATCTCATTAGTCATTCCTTGATATCTTCTAACTTATTGCTTATTGTGCATTTATCCCCAGATTATTCTTGTCTTCCAATGCTATTTTCCCTATTGAAAATAAATGATTTATGTTTTTTATGTTAGTAAAATAACAACACACTTGAAAGCTAATTTTACTTCCTTCAACTGAATAATTGAGTCCACCAGAATAGCATCCAATAAGAGCTTCCACATAAAAACATTCATTTTTTGTGAGATCTCTTTCCGCCAGGCTCCCTTAAAAACTTTTTGACTGATTTTTCCTTTTCTTTCTAAAATTTTTGTGCTTTTAAGCTTAACCTCCCCTGTGAATTTAGAGTCTATCTCCATACATTGTTAATTAGACGTGCATCATGTTTTATTTCCTCACCCATATAGTATATGTATAAATGTCAATAGAACTTTGGTATACTCATTTTAAGATTTACACCTCTCAACTCAAAGGATTAGTTAACAACTTTGTTATACTACTTAATGGTGGTTGTTTCATAGTTGTTCATGATTAAGAAAGATAAATGTCAATACATCTATGAATTTGTTACAATATATTAGTTTACATATCACTTGTCCCAAAAGCTTGTTAGTAATATTATTTCATCAATAATTCATAAGTACATGAATCATATAAGTAATAAATTAGACTTTCATCTAAATATCAATTTCATAGTAATTATAATAATAGTTTGGGTATTTCATCTAAATATGAAATAACATATTTTTAAAAAAATGATTAGTTAAATATCATGATTAAGTCCATCCTAATGGTAATCTTCTCATAGTTGTTCACTCAATACATTGCCAATGAGATAATAATTTATCTATACTCAAATGTCATTTATAATCTCATATCTTTTAAATAATTTCATTAACTACTCTTGATAATTATTTCGTATGCATTCTTATTCATCGATCTTAAATATCATAAATACCAGATTTGATATAGTTTGTAGATATTTATACTTTTGATTTTGTAAGAATTATACTCACATAATTAACATATGTTTCTCTCAAGTTTCACTAGTGAGAATTATACAAGTAGAAGTATCTTATAAGGATTGCCACAACCTTATGAGTCACATCATACTCACGCATGTCCCATATACATTACATATTATCATCCTTCTAGGTAATAATGTGACTCACACACTAAAGGTGAACCCCTTAGGAACAACCTCATATAAAAATATATTGATTGAAAACTAGTTCTTTTAAGATATATAAACAATGGATTAACTTGTAAAAATACATGTACTCTCAACTTCATGTTATACTCATGATGATTAATATACACAAAATTTGGGTTTTAACATATACATTCATCTTACGCATCCTAGTCAGAAGGGATGCCACTTCCTTCCTACTATATGTGTGTGTATACTCGGTATATACACTTAGAACAAATAATTGCAGAACCTAGAGCAAAAAAACTTATTTACTCATATGTTCGCTTTGTACTTGTGATAATTGCATATCAACACAATTAATAAGATTTTTAAGCACAACCTCTATCTACCTAGCTGGCCTGGACCAGAAATATCTTCATCCCACAGCTTTAGAAAAAGTCTAATATCCATGGCTTTTATTACCTGCATCAGTAAGCAATGCACGATGATGACCATACTAGCCTGAGCAATTATATATTCAAAAGTGTGTCGTGTGTAAATGAGTGTGTATGTATGACAATATATACATGTCTAGAAATAAATATATGCACCCACATATGTATATACTCGGTATATACATATGTATATACTTCAGTATAAAAGTATGTATATACAAAGTATATATGTACGTATATACTACAGTATAAAAGTACTTATATACCTAGTATATACATATGCATATACTACTATATATATGCATGTATATACATAGTATATATGTACTAATATACACAGTACATATGAACATATATACTCATTATATATGTACTTATATACGTGGTATATACGTAGATATATACTCAGTATATACGTACATTTATGCCAAGTATATATGTGCATATATACAATAGTATTATATGTACGTATATATAATCACATAGCCTTAGATGACACACACACTTGTATTTTCATGCAAATACACATACCATCAAAGACAACAGAAGAAAATAATATAGGATTTAAAAAACATGGAGCATAACATATTATATTTACAAACCAATAACCGATAACAAGTAGTCACAGATATGAACTACAACAATGCAGATCTGCACAAAATAAGAGTGTCAAGAACAAACCTGTATTTGCATGGAATTAATAAGCTAAAACTCTATCAAAAAAGCTAAAACTCTATGAAACCTGTAATTTTTTAGTTCATCTCACAGCTTAAGAAGCTAAGGTGTTGTTCCCAGGACCATGGAGGACCAGCCAAGCCTTTTACATACGTATAATAAGCTAAAACTCTATCAAAAAAATTCGAGGACATACAAACATATTCATAGATATATAAAAACAGTTATCATAGACATGAACAAACACGAATTAAAGTTGATAGTCATACAACTTCAACAATAATCTAAAAGATATCTAGAAATGATGTTTAGAGAGAAAGAGAGTGCATAAATAAAATGTTTTAGGAATAATGAAGATAATAGAAGCTAGCCCTCCTTTTGATCAAGCTGAAACCAGTAAATTTGGGACCCATGCATTGGAATCACCGCATGAATGTCTGAAAGCTTTGAATTATAATTTTTTCATGTGTCTCACATCATGTGTCCTGCAAAGATTTATTATTAGGTTAATCGGCAAAGCAAAGACAAAAACGATAATAAAAAAATGAAACTTGCAAAAAAATCTCATCATTTTTTGCTACACACTGACAAAAATCAATAACAGTTCAGAAATAATTATCATACTAAATCATCCTCATAATTAGTAGGGAATTTTGTGCTAGCCTCTCCTGTGAAGTTTCGCAGGAGAGGCTAGCACATATAGTTATGAGCCTTATTTGTATTATATGAGCCTGACCAACGAACACTCTCATGCTATGTGCTTACATATTGTTGATATTATATCTTTTGCCATTTAATTTCAAGTTAGTGCAATAAATTAATATTATTCCATTTAGAATTATATATTGGTATACATAAAGTATATGTGGTTATAAAAAGTTATATATATTTAAACATATAGTTGTGTATAGATATATGAATAGAAGTAGTTATAAGTAGTTATACATAAATGTATACAAAGTTATAAACAATTATATAGATTTACATATATGTATACATATATGTATACAAAATTAAAAAATAAGTTATAGTTATTTATATAGAGTTTTTTATAGTTAAAGAAATATTTATATATAGTTATACACATAGTTAAACATTATGTTGTATGTTTTTATACATATAATTATAAATATAGTTATATGTGGTTATACATATAGTTACACGTATAGTTAAAATTATATTTATACATGTATGTATATAAATTTTTTCATATAATTTCATATATTTATTCATATAGTTATGTATAGGTATAGATATACTAAAATACATTTTTTTATACTAATATATAAAAATATATATTAAATATATGTTGTTAATTATATATTTAAATATAGTTATGTGAAATGTTTTTATAGTTATATATATAGTAAGATAGAATTATTTATAATTATATGTTTTATATATATATATATATATATATATATATATATATATATATATATATATATATATATTCATACTAGTAGTTATATTTAGTTATACATAAATATATACAAAGTTATAAATAAATAAATAGATTTACATTTATGTATACATATATGTATAAATAGTTAAAAATATAGTTATATTTAATTATATAAAGTTTTATTTAGTTTTAAAATATTTATATATAGTTATATACATATAATTAAACATAATGTTGTATGTTGTTATACATGTAATTATAAATATAGTTACATGTGGTTATACATATAGATACACATATAGTTTAACCTATATTTATACATGTAGGTAAATATATTTTTTCATATAATTTGATATATTTATACATATAGTTATTTATATGTATAGATATACTAAAATACATTTTTTATACTAATATATAAAAATAATTAGTAAATATATGTTGTTAAATATAAATTTTAATATATTTATGTATAATATTTTTATAGTTATACATATAGTCAAAGATAATTATTTATAGTTATATGTTCTTATATCTATAGAACATATAATTAAAATTAAAGTTATATATAGTTAAACATATAGTTATATATAGATATATTCATACAATTAGTTATAAGTAGTTATACATAAATGTATAAAAAGTTAAAACAAATAAATAGATTTAATTATATGAATACATATATGTATACATAGTTACAAATATAGTTATATTTAATTATATAGAGTATTACATAGTTATACAAATAAAGAGATAGCCAAATATTTAATTATATAAAATAGTTATTTTAGTTGTGGATATAGTTATAAAATTAGTTTACATAGTTACAAATATAATAAAATATAGTTATAAATAGATTTATATAGTTATACAAATATTTATAAATAAGTATACATATATACTCTATATAGTTAAATATATAGTTAAATATATAGTTATTGATCATCCTCAAGATCATCCTAGCTTTTAATTAATGCATGACTTTTAACATTTGGCTATCTTTCTAAGCATCAACTTATGTTTATTTATTTATCAGAGGTTAATCACCATACAATTAGTCCAACATGAGGTTCATCATTAAATTTGCCCACTAAATCACTATTATGCTCTAGAAAGTAGCATTCTAGATTTCTCTTTATGGCTAGCACATATTTGTTATGAGTTAACAATAATATGAGGTATCATCATTATTATTAATTAAGCAATATCTCAACAATTTAAAATTAGCAGTACTAATCATATTTTTTCAATTAATTATTTTTAAATTATTTATACTTTTAGTTCGTTATTTTTTGAGTGCACTCTATTTTTACCATGATACATTACATATATTTATTTATTATTTTCTTTTTATCTCATTATAATGTTTTTAATTTTATAATAGTTAATAATAGTACTACATGCTTATTCAATATAATAGTATCATTGTTCATTTTATTATTTTGGTATATTTATTTTCTCTTTTCTATTTTCCACTTAACTTAAAGTCTTTGAATTGTATTCCTTACCAATTCAATTTAACTATTGGTATAAGTATCAAGAGTTGTCGAGCATGCCACTAGGTTTGTTATGAATTCACCACATAATGTGCCAACAATTACTATAAATTTCTAGAGTGAAGTATATTAAAACATTCTCTAAATTTGTCACATTCTTCATCTTCTCATGAGCTTAAATTTTTTTTTTCAAATTATATTATTAACTTTTGCATTGTTGAACTGTGAGTTAACAATTTTTTTGTTAGTAAATTTCTATTTTTCTTAAATCTTTTTTTATAGTAGCTGATGCCATACTAGCTTATGCTAATATTATATGATCTACAATGTGTTATAACATTATTGTTAATCTTATGATTTTGAGTCATCCTGCTAAATAATTTAATTTAATTTCAGAGTTAACCATATTTTTTTTAGATATTTTTCTAGGATTTATATAACTCTATGGATGAGTTTTCTAAGAATTGATCATGTTGTCTATCCTGATTTTTGTCATATCAGAGAATAAATTAGTTGCTTGGTTTTCATTAATCTTTTTTTATTCAATATCGGTTTAATTTTTTTATTTTGATAAATTTAAAACTTATGAAATCAAGCATAAAATAGATTATTTTTATTAATAATGAGGTACACTTAAGAAAATATGCTAGCATTTTTTTAGTATGTCAAGAGAATATTAATAGAAATATATTTTATCTAGATTACCTAGAATATTATATAATATTATTATGTAAGATGACTTTTATTATTTTGTTATTTTTATAAATAAGTATTATCGTATTACATAATTCATATCTCATATAGAAAAATTAATTTTTATATATTTATACTTAATTATTAAAAATTGATTGATATTCACTAAGAATATGAAATAAAGATTTTTAAAAATTATAATATTATATAATATACATTGTGAGAATTTGTATTTTTCTTGAAAAAACAAAAAGTGATTTATCTTGCATTTTATGTAGCCATATTATTTTCATATTGAAAATTTAGTGATTATGAAAAATACTCAATTTAGACAACTTGAATACTCTTTTTATAAGACATTTTAGGATGAATCAATTATGATTACAAATTACTTAATCGCATTGATATCTTCTTTTATTTTTTTCAAATTGTATTTCTTATCAATTATTTAATCGCATCATTTATCATTCATGTTGTAGTGGGCATGAATTTTGTTCAAATATTTCTTTAAAAGTAAGAAAATAAATTGTGTCATCTCATGTCTTTCTAGGCCATTATAGTATTCAAAAAAATATAACTACAATTCATCATTACCACAAATTAGTAATTGACTAATATAATTTTTTTAAAGATTCTTTTCGTCGTGATAATCTATGTGAGGCTAAAGAGATTTTTCCAGTTAACTCACATTTGGGTTTTCTTAGGAATTTTGTGGCCAATTTTTTTTTATGATTTTCATAATTATAAATATCATTTAGCCATAACTTATAATAATATGAGTAAGTTGAGTTTGACACGAGTTATTATAGATGAAAATTCATATAAATTGTGATGATTTCATATTTATTTAATATGTAATCAATCATTTGATAGTAAAAACTTTCTAACTACTAATATACTAGATAAAAATAATGATTATATTAGAGAAGAGAGTAAAATTATTTTAATCATATATATTTAAATCCGATATTATTTTATGTAATGATTGTGTTTTTTTTATAAAAAGAAATATTATTATAATTTTATTTTTTATTTTGTTACTTAATTATGATTTTTTGAATAAGAAACTAATAATATTTTTTTTACTTTAATGAATTGATTTTATATTATATATATATATATATCTTTGATCTTATTTTGAATTAAAAGCTTTTATACCTCAATGTCTCAAGAATTATGTTTTGACTTACTAATTATTCAACTTGTTATATTTTACTTTTGCCTCTACAAGTATTTATACTTATAGTATATATTATATCTTGCTCTTATTTTATTTAATTAATAATCAATTTTTAATAATACATTCAATCATAATGATTTAAATGATGAAATGTATTTGGAAAAAAGTCTTTAATATTCGTATTTTTATGATTTTTTTGAGTTACATATATTATTTCTATAAATATGATTTGGAAGAAAGTTGTGTTATATTACTATAGTTGATACTATTATTATATATATTAATGATTTGAATATTTTTATATTCAAATATTTTTTTTATAAAAGTTTCGAATAGCTCAATGATTTAAATATTTTTTTAGTTTTTAAGTAATATATTTAAATGAAAAAATTATTATATTCCAGCTTATGTTTACGTGATTATTTCTCGATGAGTTTTCCATTGTTAACTCTACTAGATATAAAGAAAAATATGAGAATATATTTTCTCTTATTCTTTAAAATTGATATTAAAAATGTTATCAATATTGTAAATCTTTAATAGGTTCTCTCAAGAAGATGTACGTGGTGGTCCTATTTACATTCACAAAATATGAAAATATGTATTGAATTACTTTTATTCTCTTTGAGTGATTCAATATATTTTTGATTATTTGACAATTATTATTATTTTTGTATGAACACACATCTAATAAACATGAGATTTTCATATTTACCCATTTGTGATGAGTGATTAAAAACCATCAAATAAAAATTATGATGAGAGCTCATAATTGTTTTAATACAAACTTAAGGATTGATAACTGCTTTAATTTAATAGTTTGTATATAATAATAATAAGTTAGCATGTAGCTATGAATAAATCATTCTGAAATATATCCATGATTATTAAAGATATATAAGACACTTCTCGTGGAGCCAATTTTCATCTATCTTAACCAATATTTTCACATATATATTTTATTTTTTTCTCCCCATTTTTTATGTTGTATAGTTTATTTTTACAAACTTGACATTTCAAATAATAATATATAGATGTTTTTCACACATAAAACATAATTTAGTCATAAATTTGAATCATAAAAAGAATTACCTAGTTTAAGCCATCGGTTTCTCAGGCTAGATTAACATCTCAACTAATCTTATGATCTCTAAGCATTGGTAGATGCATGCCCCTGTAACCAAAAGAGAGGAATAGGAATGATAGAGGGAGTCAAACATGTCCATAAATTTTTAGTTCAACTAACCATAAGGCTATTGTGCATTATGGCTTCTTAAAAAGTAATACTTAGTTTCATGCAATTATCAAGCTTAATGATATTTCTTTTTACAAAGAAAATAAATTAACATTTTTTGAGGATAGCTCAAAGAATATTTCTTTATTCCAAATGAGAAAGATTATTCAAAGAATTTCCTCCTTAACCAACCAATATTTTTTTGATGATGACAAAAGCAATATTACAAATGAAAATAATCATGTTGCAATAGCAAAGAATTAACATGTACTCTAATGGTGGAAATAAGTTGATAACCCTGTGACAAAAATCTGATCATTTGCTAGACATAGAGCAATACTTCTCAATTTTATTTTTTGCTAATTAGAGATGTGATTACTAGTATGGCATCCAATTGGGTATGGTGAAGAGCTTCCACGTACCAAAGAAATTATTCCTTCTGGTCATAGTTCTGTTCTGAAAAAAAAGTAAACAACTTACCAAACAAGACTAAATAAAGGTCATACGCACTGCACAAGGCTCCAACTTAGTATGAAGTCAGAAAGAATTTAATATATTAATAATCTTATCCCCAAGAATCAGAAAAGTTATCTTATAAGCCTCGAACCTGATACCTAACACCCTTGGATGAATGTATTTATCATCACACCAAGGCACAACGTATATTAAATAGAGTTATTTATAAATATATATAGAATTATATATAATCTGTATATTAAATATATGTTATTAATTAAATATTTAAATATAGTTATGTATAATATTTTTATAGTTATACATATAGTAAAAGATAATTATTTATAGGTATATGTTCTTATACCTATAGAATATTTAGTTATAAATAGAGTTATATATAATTATATTTAATTATAGATAGAGTTATAAATATGTATGTAGTTAAAGATATAGTTATTTATAACATTTTTATATTTATACATATAATAAAATACAATTATATATAGTTATATATTATTATACATATAATATATTTTGTTAGAAATATAGTTATATAGAATTATAAATATAGTTATAAATTATTATATAGTTAAAAAAATATTTTTATATAGTTATAAATATAGTTATAAAAATAGTTTACATAGTTAAAAATATAGTTAAATATAGTTATAAAGTATTTTATATAATTATAGAAATATTTATAAATAGTTATACATATATTGTTAAACATATAGTTATATATATGTTGTTATAAGGTTTAATTATAATTATAGTTGCATGTGTAATTGCACACATAGTTATACATATAGTTATAAATGTAGTTATGCATGTTGTAGATGTAGGTATATATAGATTTTCATGTAATTATATATATTTACACATATAGTTATGTCTAGGTATTGATGTAGATAAATACATTTATATATAGTTATATATATATATATATATATATGTATGTATGTATATTAAATATATGTTGTAATATTTATATATAGTTATGTATACTATTTTTATAGTTATACATATAGTAAAATACACTTATATATATTTATGTGTTATTATTCTTGGGATCATCATATTTACATAAATTATTATGTAAATATTAAATAAGTTCTTATATACACACTGCTCACCACAAATAGCAACACCCATTATGTGATTAACATCCAAAATCATACGATTGTTTGAGTGGCAAACAACATGGATATCAAGCCTACATACCTACTGTGTAACATCAACACCCATAAAATGAGAATGCATTATATCACACATGCATGAAGTATGTATACACATCTTTGTATATAAGCAATCCAAGCATACCATGGTGTTTAATGAATTAGGTACTTGTAATGATTTACCATGAACATCTAGATTAATACTATGTTCATAAGGAGGATCTAAAAAAATCTATATAATTGTGGTAATAACTTTACTATACATGATATCATACATACACAAAGATCTATTATTTAATTTCTATGGAAAGTATAATATACGATAACAGTTAGGGTAGAAGAAGAATTTTGAAATAACAAATAGATTAATCAAAGCACACTTCTTTTTTTTAAGATAATAGATGAAGAATTAGGGTTGAAAGCGTACCACAAATCAAAAAGAAACTCATGGCTGAAAAAATTCTCACTCACTCTTCTATTAAGTTTTGATCTATCCGTGTCGAGAGAGAGAGAGAGGCGGATTGTAAAGGACTAAGAGCATCTCCAACAATGCTACCTAAAATAACTACTCAAAATATTATAAAATTTTGTTTTTTCTATTTTAACTAACTACTTTTTATAGCAGCTCCAACAATGTATCTATTTTAAGAAACTACTTTTTATGGTAACTCCAACAATGCTATCTATTTTAGCTATTAATTCAACTAACTTTAACTAACTTTCAAAAATAAAATCTAAAATACAATATGAATTTCATATAATCACCATATTAATGAAATGTCTGGTTTATTAGGAATGGGTATCTCTCCTATTTTTTTGAGTGGCAGAGTAAGCCTTCCAAAAATAGGAACATCTATAATTTGATCCACCTTAACATGATAAGGAACGATACTCTTGTAATTGATGTCATCATACGTGCTTTTGATATCACCATAAATTAAAGCGAGAAGAATTTTTATAGTTTCTTCGCCATGAGGAGAGATTGTTCCAGCATCAAGGATGAACCCAAAAACTAGTTTCCTTCAATTACTATAAATTAGATAGTTGATGTCCACTAAGTGATTGGGAATAAGGTTAGGGTTTTTGATGAGAACATCAACAACGATCTCTACTTTCTCGAGATTAATGAAAGGAAGCTGAATAATAGTAACATCCACAATTGGCTTTCCAAACCCAACCGTCTCTTCAAAATTTTCCACAATATCATGGATGAAATCTTTAACTTTCTCCATGAAACCCACCTTCTGCTCATCTGGAGAAGCCATAACCTGAATATCAAAATAAAAAAGTGGGTGGTATATTATCATTACCAGGATCATAACACGGAAAAAAAATTGATTGTTGCATAATAACGATCTCAAAAACATATGTCAGGATTCACGAAATAGCATCGACATTAAA
The DNA here is from genome assembly GCA_029783825.1 of Sapria himalayana. NCBI lineage: Eukaryota > Viridiplantae > Streptophyta > Magnoliopsida > Malpighiales > Rafflesiaceae > Sapria > Sapria himalayana. The sequence goes on along the minus strand of JAREIK010002598.1, from coordinate 340,786 downwards.
CCAAAAACAATAGAAATGAACTAGGCCGAAGATGAACATATTGAATATAACAAACTCAAGAAACAATGGATAAAACCATCAGCTACAAGCACGACACCAAACTTATTTCTCATAACTCCCTACACATTGGTGCATAATTACTTTCATAACTCCCTATACCCAAACTTATCTCTCATATCAAAAAAATAAAAATCATCAGAAATGAAGCAATAGGGCATACTTTTCATCTGATATCTGACTAGAGTTCTTCAAACTGATGAGAGAGATAGAGATGGAATCATAGAAGCTAGCATGGAAAGATGTGTATGCATTGTTTTGTGTTGCGTATGATTATTGCTAAGCAATCACATGAGTTCTATTTGAATTTAATTACATGATCAGAATCAAATTAATGGAATGACTTATTGATAAAAGGCATTTGCATTCAGATAAATCTCTTTTTGATTGGCATCACTACCATGAGCATTGCGGAGAGAGAAGTTTTGTCTTCTAGATGCCGCCTTAAGAATCGAAGCCCGTTGGAGTTGGAGTATGGTGAGGGTTTATAGATTAGGTAAGAGAAACTATAGATATGGGAAATAGATAGCTAGATGCAAAGGGAGTTGATTTTTTAAGTTTAACTCTTTAAAATAACTATACGGAAGTGGACACCGAGCCTCTTGGAGATGCTCTTAGGTGTCTGTTAGAGTTGTATCTTGAGTCTCGACATACAACAAGTGAAGGCAGAACTAAAATTACAAAATATTTTAATTTTTAATTATCAAAACACTAAATAAACAATAAATAATTAAAATACATAAGAACTCATTTTTTTTATTTATTATCAAAATATTTTCAACAAAGTTCATGTGTGTGTAGCAAGGTACACATGAAAAACAAACACTTAGTAATTTTTTATAAAAATAAATTAAACAATAAATATATAAACAACTTCAAAAAATAGATGTTTAGCTTTATAAGTAGAAAAAAAATCAAATGGCTACAAAATTTACAAACTTCATATAGCAAGACACACTTGAAAAGATGATTGGTCTTCTAGCCACACTCCTAAGTGTTATAAAATACTTTTTATGTTAAAAAATATATAAATATTTATATTTTATTATTATAAATTTTTAAGAATTCATATTAATTTTTATGAAGATAATATGAAATAATTTTAATGGCATAAAATTTCATATTATTTGATATCATTTATAATTTTTAAAATTTTAAAAATTACTTAAAGTGAGAAGAAAAATAAAAAAAATTATATTTTTTATTTAAATAAAGAATAAATATTAAAAGCTAATATTAAAAATATTACTCAATTGTTTTATTCTTATAAATTTTAGTAGGAGCAAGCATCTATGTATTTATTTTTAAATATTAATTTATTTTCTTTTAAATTTAATAAACAAATTTAATTTTTTTTTATAATTCAAGATTTTCAAATTTTGTATTAATAGTTTTTTTTAAAAATTTCATATAATCATAAAATTTTTTTTAATACTTATAATAATATTAATATTTACTAGTTTATTCGTCAATTCATATATTTTTGAAAATATTTTTTATTTAATCATACAATTAATTATTTTACCTTTATATTAGTAATAATTTTAAAGTATGTTCATTTAATTTTTAAAATATCTTAATAAATTATTATAATTATAGAATTAATTATTTAATGTTACTTCAATACACAATTTTAAGGTTCTTAATTAAAAATTTTAGAAAAATTTTTTGTATAATTTTTTTTAAAATTTATAATCATAAAAATAGTTATTTTAGTCCTTATTAATATAATTTTTTTTGTATTTTTATATTTTTAAAATTATTTATTTATAATATTTTTTTTTATTATTTAAGAGGAGAATGTGTCTTTCAAGGATCACTCATCTATAGACCATAACATACATTTAATTAACAAACTTAACAAAATATTAAAACAAATAATAAATTAAAAAAATTAAATAATTAAAGATTGGCTAAAAAAATTCCGTCACTGAATCCGTCACTATATTCCGGATATAATTAGCTAGGAAAGTTCCGTCACTACATTCATCGCTATATTCCAGATTTTTTTAGCTAGGAAAAGTTCCCTCTCTAAATCTCTCACTATTTTTAGGATTAAATTATATAGGGAAATTCCATCACAAAATCAGTCACTTTATTCCGAATGAAATTAGCTAGAGAAATTTCATAGTTAAATCAGTCGTTATATTATGTATGTAATTAACTATAAAAATTTCATTGCTAAATCCATCACTATATTCCAGATTTAATTTGCTAGGAAAATTTCATAGCTAAATTCATCGCTATATTCTGGATATAATTAGCCAGGGAAGTTTCGTTTCTAAATCCGTCGCTATTTTCTGGATGTAATTAGCTAGGGAAACTTCGTCGCTAAATTCCCTGCTTTTCTTTATGCATAATTTACATGATTATTCCATTACTAATCCGTCTCTAATCTGTTTCAAATTTTTATTCCAATGAAAAATTAAAGATCCCTTGCTATTTCCTAGCTAATTACTCGCAATTTAGCTATGTATTGATCCCTAGCTAAAATTCCCTAGCTAAATGAATATTTTCTTGTAGTGGCTGTTGATGAAATGACAAGAAAGGATGTTTGAAAACCAAGAGGCAGAAGCAATATATATAAAAGGGTTCATTATATTAGAGGTAGATTATCAGCAATGGGGGAAGGATGATAAACGCAGGATTCATGTACTATTTGTTCTTATTTTTTGATTGTATCAATTGTTTTGTTTGCATGCTGCTGTTGAGGTATGGACACAAGAGGAGATTTCAAAAGCAATAGCAGCAGAAGCAAAAGGTACATGAAGACTCACTACATTGGAGGCAAATTAGCAGCAATTCATGTTGTCGTTTTGTTTCTATTTTCTAGCTATATATAATATTTGTTTGTAGGTTGTTGCTGATGTAAGGACAAAAGAAGAGCCTCAAAGTAAGAGTAAAAAAAGTAATATATATAAAAAGGCATATTGCATTCGAGGTAGATTAGCAGTAATGGGGGAGAATGATGAAAACAGCCCGAAGAGACTGAACTCAATCATCCCTCTAAAATGTTGCTGCATTGCTTATATTTTCTAGCTGTATTTATTTATTTTGGATGCTTTATGATGCGAGGGATTAGTTCAGATGGAGAATTGGGTAGACTATAGGTCATTTATGAATGGAACAGAAATTCTGGTAGCTTACATGTAGGAAAGGAGGCACTAGAAGGAGAGGTAGACTATAAATAAGACAATGTAGAAATCAAAAGCAGGAGAATGCCTAGTGCTTGGATGCAGAATCTAACATCACCAAAGGAAGAGCAAAATAAACAACAAGAGTAGAATTTGCAGCTTGAATATGCAGATTGAATGTTAGTATTCAAATATGGGTAGATGAGCAGAGAATATGCACAAGGATATCTGATTAAAGATTATTGTAAGAGGGCTAAAAGCCTTAAATGTAATGTCTTGTAATGTTTTATCATTGAAGTCTAGTGATTAGCATGTGTGTAAAAGGGTAAAGGGTAGTAGGATTAAGATGTATAAAAGGTATTCCACCTGCAAAAGAAAGGGCTATAATAATAAAATAAACTTAAAAAAAAGAATAAAAAGAATAAAAAGATTAAGAAGAAGAAGAAGAATAATAATAATAATAATAATAATAATAATAATAATAATAATAACAAGAATAAGAAGGATAAGAAGAATAAGAAGAATAAGAAGAATAAGAAGAATAAGAAGAATAATATTAATATGAAGAAAAAGATGAATAAGAAGAATTAGAAGAATAAAATGAATAATAAGAATAATAATAATATGAATGATAAGATTTATAAGAAGATAAAAAAGAATAAGAAGAATAATTAGAATAATAAATTAAAGAATAATAAGAAGAATAAGATTATTAAGAAGAAAAAAAAAGAATGATAAGAATAAGTATAAGAATAAGAATAAGAAGAATAAGAAAAATATTAAGAATAAAAGAAAACTACGAATAAAAAACATAAGAAGAAAAAGAAGAATAAGAAGAATTAGAAGAATAAGAAGAATAAGAAGAAGAATAGGATTAAGAAGAATAAGAAGAATATTAGGATTAAGAAGAATAAGAAAAATAAGAAAAATAAGAAGAATAAGAGGAATAAGAAGAATAAGAAGAATAAGAATAATACTAAGAATATGAAGAATAAGATTAATAAGAAGAATAAAAAGAATAAGAAGAATAATTAGAATAAAAAGAATAAGAAAAATAAGAAGAAAGAGAAGAATAAGAAGAATAAGAAGAAATAGAAGAAATAGAAGAATAAGAAGATTAAAAAGAATAAGAAGAATAAGGAGAATAAGATTATTAAGAAGAATAAAAAGAATAAGATGAATAAGTATAATAATAAGAATAAGAAGTATAAAAAAAATTAAGAATAAAAGAATACTACGAATAAAAAAAAATAAGAAGAATAAGAAGAATTAGAAGAATTAGAAGAATAAGAAGAATTAGAAGAATAAGAAGAATTAATAAAAATAATAAGATTAAGAAAAATAAGAAAAATAAGAAGAATAAGAAGAATAAGAAAAATATTAAGAATAAAAGAATACGAAAAATAAAAAAAAATAAGAAGAAAAAGAAGAATAAGAAGAATTAGAAGAAAAAGAAGAATAATAAGATTAAAAAAATTAGAAAAATAAGAAGAATAAGAAGAATAAAAAGAATTAGAAGAATAAGAAGAATAAGAAAAATAAGAAGAATAGGAAGAAAAATAATATTAAGAAGAATAAGAACAAAAGAAAAATAAGAAGAATAAGAAAAAAAAAGTAAAATAAAAAGAATAAGATGAATAATTTGAATAAGAAGAATTATAATATTTAGAAGAAAAAGAAGAATAAAAAGAATAAAAAAAATAAGAAGAATATAAAGAATAAGAAGAATAATAAGAATAATAATAATAAAAGAATAAGAATAGAATGAAAAATAATAAAAAAAATAAGAAAAATAAGGAAAAGAAGAATAAGAACAATTAGAAGAATAGTAAAAATAAGAAGAATTAGAATAATAATAAGAATAAGAATAATGAGAAGAATGAGAAGAATAAGAAGAATAAGAAGAATAAGAAGAATGAGAAGTATAAGAAGAATAAGAAGTATAAGAAGAATAAGAACAAAAAGAAGAAAAAGAAAAATGAAAAGAATCAGAAGAATAAGAAGTATAAGAAGTATAAGAAGATTAAGAAGAATAGGAAGAATAAGAAGAATAAGAAGAATAAGAAAAAGAAGAAGAAGAAGAAGAAGAATAATAATATAATAATAATAATAATAATAAATAGAAGAAATGAAGAATAAGAAGAATATGAAAAATAAGAAGAAAAAAGAAGAAAAAGAAGAAAAAGAAGAAAAAGAAGAAAATGAAGAAAATGAAGAAAAAGAAAAAGAAGAAGATTAAAAAGAAGAAAAATAAGAATAAGAAGAAAACTAAGAAAATGATTAAAAATAAGAATAAGAAGAATATGAAGAATAAGAAGAATAAGAAGAATAAGAAGAATAAGAAGAATTAGAAGAATAAGAAAATTAAGAAAAAAAATTAGAATACAATGAATACAAAAATACGAAGAATACAAAGAAAAAAAAGAATATGAAGATTAAGAAGAATAATAAGAATAAGAAGAATAAGCAGAATTAGAAGACTTATAAGAATAAGAAGAATAAAAAGAAAAAGAAGAATAATAAGAATAAGAAGAATAAGAAGAATAAGAAGAATAAGAAGAGTAAGAAGAATAAGAAGAATAAGAAAAATAAAAAGGATAGGAAGAATAAAAAGAATAAGATGAATAAGAAAATAAGAAGAAAACAAGAATAACAAAAAATAAAAAGAATAAGAATAATAAGAATAATAAGAAGAATAAAAAAAATAAGAAGCATAAGAAGAATTAGAAGAAAAAGAAGAATAAGAAGAATAAGAAGAATAAGAAGAATAAGAAGAATAAAAAGATTGAGAAGATTAAGAAGAAAATGAAGAATCACAAAAATAAGAAGAATAAGAAGATTAATATAAAAAATAAGAATAAGAAGAATAAAAAAAATAAGATGAATAAGATGGAGTAAGAAGGATAAAAAAAATAATAACAATAAAATGAATAAGAAGAATAAAAAGAATAAGAAGAATAAAAAGAATAAGAAAATAAGAGGAATAAAAAGAATAAGAAGAATAAGTAGAATAAGAAGAATAACGAGAATAATAAAAAAATCAATAATAAGAAGAATAATAAGAATAAGATTAATAAGAAGAATTAGAATAATAAAAAAAAATAAAAATAAGAAGAATAAAAAGAATATGAAGACTAAGAATAACAAGAAGAATAAGAAGAATAAAAAGAATAATAAGAATAATAGAATAATAAGAATAAGAAGAATAAGAAGAATAAGAAGAATTAGAAGAAAAAGAAGAATTAGAAGAATAAAAAAATGAAAAGAAAAAGAAGAATAAGAACAATAAGAAGAAAAAGAAGAAGAATAAGAATAAAAGAACAATAGATAGAATAAGAAGAATAAAAACAATATGAAGAATAAGAAGAAAAAGAAGAATAACAAGAATAAGAAGAAATAATATAATGAGAAGAATAAGAAGAATAATAAGAGAGTTTTCTTTTCTCTCAATTCTAGAGAGGGAAAGTGGGTTTCATTTAGAGAGAAACTCCATTGTTGAAGCTCTCAAGCTTTAGTTATGCAAAATCTCTCTAAGATATTTAATAAAAAATATTTTGCCTCAGTTATTATTAAACCCAGTATACTAAGTCTTGTATTTTGTGTGAAGGATGAGATGCTAGTAGTTTTTTCCTGATGGATGATATCGAGATGCTTACTGCCACATTCAAGCTCACTCTACTAGGCAAATTATAGCATGGGAACCCCTAATTCAAAGACATATATGCATTTTTCGAAAGTTGAAGCTTTGGTACTTGGTAAGAATAGCGTGATATGATGTGAAACACATGATTATACAATTCAAGGAGGAAGAAGACTTCCTTCGGTTATGGCTACGTGGGCAGTGGCGCATCTCGGGCTATCTTATGAGGTTGTTCAAATGGATGCCCGAATTTACACCAAATGAGGAATCCATGCAAGCCTTGGTTTGGTTTTCTCTCCCTTACCTCTCATTTCACCTATTCTACAAACACTCCTTATATCATATTGCTCGATGTGTGGGTAATCCTTGGCTAATGAACAAAGCTACGACCTTTATGATAAGGCCGAGCATGGAAAGAGTGTGTGTAGAGGTTGATGTTTCTGCTCCTATTTCGATTAGAGTGTGGGTGGGTAATGGGCATTCAAGTGGATACTGACAAGATATAATTGCAGAAAATACACCTAAATATTGTTTAAATTGTAAACAATTGGGTCATTTTGATTTAGAATGCATTGTAAAGGTAAGGGGAAGGGGGAAAGGAAAAACAGAAATGGCGGAGAGGGAGAACATTTGGGTAAAAAAGAGGCAGGCGATTTGGGTAGAAGAAGTGAGGGTGGAGGAGGGGCAGAAAGAGTGAATGGGAGAGATAGGCAGTAGGGGAGGAGAGGAATGTAGTAGGGCAGTAATTGAAGAGATGGTGGTAGGGAAAAATGATGGAGATAAAGCGGAGGGTAGGATGAAAATACTAGAAATAAAAAAATGGCTAGATGAAGGGGTTAATGCAATGGAGGGGGAAGAGAGGAAGGGATGGGGGGTAAAAAGTAAGAGAGAGGTAATGAAAACAGCATTGGAATTGGATTTAGAAAATGAAATAACAAACTTCAATGGGGAGGAGGATGACCTCCTATTGGAGGAAGGAACTGAGGTTAAAAGTTAGCCCATCACGGCTATGCACAAAGGAATGCAGAGTTTAGAATCTACATTGGCAAAAGATGATTCAAAGATGCTCAATCAAAAAGAGTGGGAGGGGATCCCGAAAAATAGAAAAGTGCAATAGAAAAAATAAAATTGATGTGTTTACAAAAAAGCAAATTGAATTTAGCAAGTAAATTGAATAGCCTAAATCGAGTGTAAGTAACATCTCAAGAAACAGAAAAAAAATACTTAAACATGTATAATAATGTATAATAGTCTATATTAGAACATAAGAGGAGTTGGAAATACTCCATCAATAAATAGAATTTAAAAAATAATTAAAATTCATAATATTAGAATTGTAATAATAGCAGAACCCTTGGTTAATAAGGATTCACTAGAAATTTATAAAAAAAATTAGGACTAGGCAATGCATTTTCCAATAAAAATGGTAATATATGGTTGTTATGGAAGAATAAAATTGATATTGAAATTATTTTAGAAGCGGAACAGATTATTAATTTTAAGCTAAGAAAAAACTCAGATCTAATTATATCAGTAGTATATGCTAGTAATTTAAAAGAAAAAAGGAAAGTTCTGTGGGATGAAATGAAAGAGATAGTAGATAGGAATACTCCATAAATCATAGGAGGTGATTTTAATGTGGTTAGAAATGTTAAAGAAAAAAAAGGAGTAAAACTGCCTACCCCGTTAGCTATAGCCCAATTTAATGATGCAATTAATAATACGAAACCTTATGGAGGCTGAGTATTTAGGGCCTAATTTCACATGGTGTAATAATAGGAAAAATAGAGGAACGATCTATTCTAGACTTGATCGCATTCTCTATAACATCAAATGGGTGGATTATTGTGGAGTGGTGAGTGTGAACCACTTAAGTAGAACATGCTCAGAACATAACCCCCTACTTCTAAAATTTAAATTTAGAAAGAGAAATAATAAAATTTTTAAAATATCAGAACATGTGGAGTTTGCATAAAGATTTTGATGAAATAGTAAGAGTCTCATGGCAGACACCAACAACTGGGATTACCATGTAGGGCATAGCTATAAAATTACATAGATTAAAACTAGAACTGAGTAGGTGAAATAGAGAGAGATTCAGGAATATAAACAAGAATATTCAGTATGCTGAATCAAAAGTTAGCATATTAGAAATAGAGTATGATAATAATCGGGATGAGCTATCTAGAGTTAATTTAAATAAAGCAAATGCAGGATTAAAATTAATGCTACATATGGAAGAAATTTTTTGGAAGCTAAGGGCCAAAGTAAAGTGCCTCAAAGAAGGGGATAGACACTCTAAGTTTTTTAATACAGTTGCAAAATTAATAAATCAAAGATAAGAAATAAAAGGAATCAAAAATGATATTAGTAAGTGGATAGATGAGGATGGAGAGACTAAAAAAGTATTGGAAGACTACTTTAAAAGACATCTTTGTGGCTACAGTCAACAAAGGAATTACTCTTTAATTTAGCAAATATGCAAAATAGTAACAAAAGAAGAAAATAAAATCTTGGAAGAGTGCCCTAGCGAAGGAGAGATAAAAGCCGTAGTCTTTAGTGGAAATAAAGATAGTGCAGCGGGACTAGATGGATGGAATAATGAGTTTTATCGATAAATCTGGAATATAATAAAAAAAAACTTGACAGTTGCAATCGCGTATGTTTTTGCAGGAGCAGAAATCTCAAAAGCATTGCCCAGCTCATTTATTGTATTGATACCCAAGAAGGATAAGCAACAAAAAAGTGAGGATTATAGATCTATAAACTTATGTAACTCTGTGTATAAAATTCTAGCTAAAGTTATTTAGAATAGGCTAAATAGGGTAATTCCCTCCATCATATCATTAGAACAAGTAGGATTTGTTAAAAATAGAGTAATGATGGAAAAAATTAATTTAACTGTAGAATTGATGAAGGAATTAAGGGCTAAAGTTGGGTGTTATAATGTGATTATGAAGTTAGATTTGTCTAAAGCATTTGACAGAGTTGAATGGGACATTCTATGTTATACAATGAGAAAAATGAGATTCTCAGAATTTTGGATAGATCTAATGTATAGATGCATTTCTAGTGTGTGGGTTAGAATTTTAATAAATGGAGAAGCATGCAGAGAATTTAAGCCAGTCAGAGGACTTAGACAGGGGGTACCTTTATCCCCTGTATTATTTAATATGCATATAGAATTGCTAATAATAAATTTAAAATAAAAAATGAAGGTAAAATTATTAGCTTTAAACAACCTAGACAAACTCTAATTGTAAGTTGCTTAGCATATGTAGATGATTTAATTTATTTTCACTAATGCTAGGAGCACATCACTGAAGAACATGATGAGTCTATTTGATATAGTAGAGGAATAAATGGGTCAATAGCTTAATAAAAACAAATGTCAATTTGTGATCTCAAGAAAAGTACCTGAAAGGACAATCCAAAGAATTAAAAGAATTATAGGTTTTAAACAGAATAAATGGGCGTTAATGTATTTGGGATGTCCTATCTATGAAGGAAGACTGAAGGAATAATATTTAACTTTTTTAATAAATAAGTTAAGAGGTAAAATAGTGGGATGGAAAAAAAATATGTAAGTATGGTGGGCCGAATCACATTAATCAAACATGTTATACAAGGATCCATTATACATATCTTAATGTCTATACAGCCTTCGAAGAAGGTTTTGAACAATTTAGAAAAGGAGATGCCTAATTTTTTATGGGGTAAAAACAGGAAAAAACAAGCAACATTGGAAAAAATGGGAAGACATATGTTCTTTAAAGGAGGAAGCGGGCCTAGGTTTAAACAAGCTAAATGATATGGCCAAAGACTAGGCATGTTAAAACTAGTGGAGGCTCATGTAGAATGATAGCCTATGGGCAAGATATATGAAGGGTAGATATGGTTTAAAAAATAAAGCATTTAAGAATGCTAAAAAAGCTTCTAAAAGTTGGAATATGATGCTTAAACAAAAAAATTTAGTTGAGTAAAGCACATCTAATTAAAAATGAATGGAAATGGACTATAAATCCACAGGGTAGGTTCACACTTAAAAGTGCAATGATATTAGTAAGAAAATAAAAAATTAACCAAAAGTCTTTAAGAGAGCATGAGCGAAAGAGATTCCACAAAAAATTAATGTTTTTATGTGGAAGCTTTTATCGAATGTCATTCCGGTGGACTCGAATATTCAAATGAAATGGGTTAAATTAGTTAACAAGTGTAAATGCTGTTATACTAGCATAGAAAGAAAAAATCATTTACTTTCAACCAAAAAAATTACGGTGGAAGTCTGGGAATATCTAGGAAGAGATGCACAAATAACTAATAAGTTAGAATATTTCAAGGATAGATTAATGAGATGGAGTATAAGATACACAAAGAATAAAGTATATAATTGGCTTAGAGATTATATTCTGCATATCATTGTCTGGAGTCTGTGGAAAGCCAGTAATATAAGCAAGTTCGAGAATATTAAAATGAATGCTAATCATATAATAGGAGAAATTAAAAAATAATGTTCATGGATATCAGCAGGGTCCCCCTTGGGGCTCAGAAGCATCGAAATGGAAGATGAAAAAAAAATATGGGGCTTACATGCAATTAGAGAAAAAGATACCTGAGATAAGAACAGTTTGTTGGAATAAACCTCCATGGGGAAATATTGCCCTAAACATAGATGATAGTTTTAATAGGAATATGGGAATGGCAGGGGGAGGAGGTGTGATTAGAAATGAGCAAGGTAACGTATTAAATGCATTTACAATGAGGGAAAAAGCATCTGCAGCCTTGCATGTAGAAATCCTAGCCTTACTTAAGGGCCTTAAAATATGTAAAAAACACTCTTTTATGAATATTCGAGCACAGGTAGATTCTAGTTTACTAGTGAATTTGGCAACAGATAAGACAAAAATATGGCAGTATGATGAGCAAATAGAGTTAATGAAGAATCTTTTAAATGAGCTAAATGGGGAAGTAATTAATATATTTAGGGAAGCAAATGCTTTTGCAGAAAAACTAGCAGAGAAAGACATGAGGAAGGGTCTACAATAGTTTGATGGGGTTAATTTATCGGAGAAATATAAATGTATAATTACATTAGACAAATTAGAATACCCTTATATTAGAATTCAAAAATTGCAGCTGAACAGAAATTCTTGATCTCCTCGGTCCTATGAAAAAATCATGAAAATATACCTTGCACTATTTTGTTTTTCACAATTACAGGTACGGGCTAAGATGGAAGTATACGGAAAATGGCCTATGGCAAGAAAAGCAAAATTTGGGTAGGGACTAATTGTCACTGCCTAAGCAAATTATGGACTTTAAATAAATAATTAAAACAATTTGTATTTTCATTTTGTTGTTACAGCATTTGGTTGCCGGCTATATCAAATAGTCTGCAAGGTAGCTTGGTTGTGAGGAAGGGTTGCTATGTTGGTCAGGAGGCAATATATATATTGATATCTATTGTTACTATTTTTTTGGATTTGAATGCTTGAAGTGCAGGGACAACAGTAATATAATGCATTTACAATTCAAGACAGGGAGGATAGGGTGAAACTGAATAATACCACAAAGAGGCTACCAAGATTTTAAAATAATTTAACTAGGAGCAGATTGCCTGCTGTATTAACAGTCTGCATATGGCTGTGAGGAAGTGCTGTGTTGTTGGTCAGTAGGCAATATATATATTGATACTTGTTCTTACTATGTTCTTGGCTTTGCATGCTTGAAGTGCAGGGGTTGCACTTGAAGCGCATTAACAACACAATGCAGATGAGGATAGGCTGACTGAAAAAAATAACAAAGAGGCTACCAAAATTCTTACCTAAAGATAGGCTGCTAGTAAATAAGTAGCTGCAGATGGGAAAGGAGGTAAGCATTAAAGCATAATGGGCAGAGAAATAAAAGATAAACATGGCAAGATACAATACAAGTAAAACAAATTAAGCAAAAATCAAAGTGGACGGCCTCAATAAGAGTTAGAATTAGAAAATACGTTTCAAGAACATTATGCAATGACTATATTTTATTTTCTTTTTTCTTTTTTCAAGGGTGTAAAAGAGGTTAAGGGTAGCTCTAGTTTTTAAAAATGGTATTCTCCACAAAAAGAGAGGACTTCTTAATTAATAAAACAAAGCTTTCAAAAAAAGAAGAAGAATAAGAAGAATAAGAAGAATAAGAAGAATAAAAATATAAGATGAATAAGAAGAAAAAAAAATTAAGAATAATAAGAATAATAAGAACAATAAGAAGAATACGAAAAATAAGAATAATAAAAAACATAAGAAGCATAAAAAGAATAAGAAGAAAAGAAGAATCATAAAAATATGAAGATAAAGATGAATAAGAAGAATAATAACAATAAGAAGAATAAGAAGAATAAGAAGAATAAGAAGAATAATATGAATAATAAGAATAAGTATATTAAAAAGAATAAAAATAATAAGAAGAATAAGAATAATAAGAAGAATGAGAATATTAAAAAGAATAAAAAGAATAAAAAGAATAAGAAGAATAAAAAGAATAAGAATAAAAAAATAAGAAGAATAAGAAAAATAAGAAGAATAAGAAGAATAAGAAGAATAAGAAGAATAAGAAGAATAAGAAGAATGATAAGAATGAGAAGAATAAGAAGAATATAATGAATAAGAAGAATATGAAGAAATAGAAGAATAAGATAAAAAATAATAATAAAAATAATAAAAATAATAAAAAGAAAAAGAAGAATAAAACAATAAGAAGAATAAAAATAATAATAAGAATAAAAAGAAAAAAAATTATAAGAATAATAAGAAGAATAAGTAGAATAAAAAGAATAAGTAGATTAAGAAGAATAGGAAGAATAAGAAGAATAAGAAGAAAAAAAGAATCTGACGAATTAGAAGAATATAAAAATAATAATTATAATATAAAGAAGAATAATAACAAGAAAAATAAGAAGAATAAAAAAAAGAAGAGTAAGTAGAATAATAATAATAATAATAATTAAAAAATAAAAAGTATAAGAAGAATAATAAGAAGAGAAGAATAAAAAAGAATAAAAAGAATAAGAAGAATAAGAAGAATACTAAGAATTAGAAGATTAAGAAGAGTAAGAAGATTAAGAAGAATAAGAAGAATAAGAAGAATAAGAAGAATAAGAAGAATAATAAGAATAAGAAAAAAGAAGAATAAAAAAAATTAAAAAAATCAAAAGAATTAGAAGAATTAGAAGAATATAAAGAATAAAAATAAAAATAATAATAAGAATAAGAAGAATTGGAAGTATAAGAAGAATAATAAGAAAAGAAGAATAAGATGAATAATAAGAATAAGAAGAATAAAAAGAAAAAGAACAAAAAGAACAAAAAGAATAATAAGGAAAAATAATAATAATAATAATAATAATAATAATAATATAATAAGTAGAATAAATAGAATATATAGATTAAGAAGAATATGAAGAATAATAAGAATAATAAGAATAAGAAGAATAAGAATAATAATAATAAGAATAATAAGAAGAATAAGAAGAATAAGAAAAATAAGAAGAATAAGAAGAATAAGAAGAATAAAAAAGATCAGAAGAATTAGATGAATATAAAGAATAATAATAATAATATGAAGAATAAGAATAAAAAGAAAAATAAGAATAATAAAATAAATAAGAAGAGCAAGTAGAATAATAATAATAAAAATAATAATAAGAAGAAAAAGAATAAGAATAATAAGAAGATAAGAATAAAAGGAAGAATAAGATGAATAAGAAGAACAAGAAGAAGAATAAGAAAAATAAGAATAAGAAGAATAAGAAGAATAAGAAGAACGAGAAGAATAAAAAAAATAAAAAGAATAAGAAGAATAAGAAGAATCAAAAGAATTAGAAAAATATTAAGAATAATAATAAAATGAAGATTATGAAAAAAAAGAAGAGTTAAAAAAACAAGAATAAAAATAATAGGAAGAGTAAGTAGATTAAAAAGAATATAAATTATAATAAGAATAAGAAGAATAAGAAAAATATGAAGAATAAGAACAATAAGCAGAATAAGAAGAATAAGAACAATAAGAAAAATAAGAAGAATATGAAGATTATGAATGATAAGAAGAATAAAAAGAAAAAGAAGAATAAAAAAAATTAAAAGAGTAAGTATAATAAAAAGAATATAAATAATTATAAGAATAAGAAGAATAAGAAGAAAAAAAAAGAATAAGAAGAAAAAGAACAATAAAAATATAAAGAAGGATAAAAAGAAAAAAAAACAAAGAATAAGAAAAAATAAAAAGAATAAGAATAATAAAAAGATTAAGAAGAATATGAAGAATATGAATAATAAGAAGAATACGAAGAATAACAAGAAAAAAGAATAAGAAGAATAAAAAGATTAAGAAGAATAAAAAGAAAAACAAGAATAACATTAAAAAGAAGAATTAGAAGAATTAGAAGAATTGGAAGAATAAGAAGAATAAAAAGAATAAAAAGAATAAAAAGAATAAAAAGAATATAAAGAATATAAACAATAAATAAAATAAGAAGAATTAGAAGAATAAGAAGAATTAAAAGAATAACAAGAATAAGAATAATAAGAATATGAAGAATATGAAGAATAATAAAAATATGACGAATAAAAATAAAAAGAAGAATAAGAAGAGTAAGAAGAATACTATGAATATGAAGAATAAGAAGAATAATAATAATAATAATAATAATAATAATAATAAAAGAATAAGAAGAATAAGAAGAATAAGAAGAAAAAGAATACGAATATTAAGAATAATAATAATATTAAAAAGAATAACTAGAATAAAAATAATAAGAATAATAAAAATAATAAGAATAATAAGAACAAATAGAATAATAAGAATAAAAAAAAAGAACAAGAAGAAAAAAAAAATAAGAAGAATAAGAAAAATATGAACAATAAGAAGAATAAAAAGAATAAAAAAATAAAAATAATAAGAAAAATAAGAAGAATAAGAATAAAAATTTGTAGTAGAATAAAAAGAATTAGAATAATAAAAAAACAACAATAAGAAGAAAAAGATGAATAGGAAGAATAAGAAAAATAAAAAAAATAAGAAAAATAAGAAAAAATAAGAAAAATAAGAAATATAAGAAAAATAAGAAAAATAAGAAAAATTAGAAAAATAAGGAAAATAAGAAAAAAAATAATAATAATAATAATAATAAAATGAATATGAAGAATAAGAAGAAAATGAAGAATAAGAAGAATAAAAAGAAGATAAAAAATAAGAAGAATAAGAATAATAAAAAGAATAAAAAGAATAAGAAGAATAAAAAGAATAAGAAGAATACAAAGAATACGAAGAATAAAAAAATAAAAAGAAAATAAAGAATATGAAGAATAAGAATAATAATAAGAATAATAATAAGAATAATAACAATAAAAAGAATAAAAAGAATAAGTATAATAACTTGAAAAGAAGATTAACATGAAAAAAAAGAATAAGAAGAAAAAGAAGAATAAAAAGTATAAGAATAATAAGAAGAATAAGAAGAATAAGAAGAATAAGAAGAATAAAAAGAATAATAAAAAAGAAGAATAAGAAGAAAAGAAGAATAATAAGAATACGAAGATTATGAAAAATTATAAACATAAGAAGAATAAGAAGTATTAGAAGAATAATAAGAATAAGAAGATTATGAAAAATTATAAACATAAGAAGAATAAGAAGTATTAGAAGGATAAAAAGAATCAGAAGAATAAGAAGAATAAAATGATTAAAGCAAAAAATAAGAATAAGAATAATAAGAAGAATAAGAAGAATAATAAGGATAAGAAAAATAATAAGAATAAGAAGAAGAATAAGAATAAGAATAAGAAGAATAAGAAGAAGAATAAGAATAAGAAGAATAATAAGAATAAGAAGAATAAGAATAATAAGAAGAATAAGAAGAATAAAAAGAGAAATAAGAATAATAAGATTAAAAAGAATATGAATAATAAAAATAATATGAAGAATAAGAAGAATAAAAAGTATAACAAAAATAGGTATAATAAAAAAATAAGAATAATAAGAAGAAATAGAAGAGTATGAAGAATAACAAGATTGAGAAGAATAAGAAGAATAAGTAGAATAAAAAGATTAAGAAGAATAAAAAAAATTAGAATAATAAAATGAATCAGAAGATTAAGAAGAAAAAGTAGAATAGGAAGATTAAGCAGAAGAATATAATAAGAAGAATAATAAGAATAAAATGAATAAAAAAATATGAAAAATAAGAATAAAAAGAATAATAATAATAATAATAATAAGTATTAGAAGAATAAGAATAATATAATGACTAATATGAATAAAAACAATAAGAAGAATAAGAATAATTTGAAGAATAATTTGAAGAATAACATGAAAAGGAAGAATAATAAGAAAAATAAGAATATGAAGAATAAAAAAATAAGAACAATAAGAAGTATAAGAATAATAAGAATTTTAATAAGAATCAAAAGAATAATAAGATGAAGAATAATAATAAGAATAAGATTAATAAGAATAATAAGAATAATAATAAGAAAAAGAAGAATAAAAGGAAAAATAAGAATTAGATGAATTAAAATAATAAGATGAAATAGAATAATAAGAAGTATATGAAGTAATTCAACAATAATAAGAATTAGATGAAAAAGAATAATTAGAAAAATAAAAAAGAATAAGAAGAATAAGAGGAATAAGAAGAATAAAAAAAATAAGAAGAATAATAACAATAACAAGAATTAGAAGAATAAGAGAAATAAGAAGAATAAGAATAATAATAAGAATAAGTATAATATTAAAAATAACAAAAATAAGAAGAATTAGTTGAATAAGAAGAATAACAATAATAAGAACAATAATAAGAAAATGAAGAATATGAAGAAAAAGAAGAAAAAGAAGAAAAATAAAAGTAAGAAGTATAAGGAGAATAAGATTAATAAGAAGAAAAGAAGAAGAATCAAATTAAGATATTAAAAAGATTATAAAAAATAAGAAGAATAAGAAGTATTAGAAGAATAATAAAAATAAGAAGAATAAGAAGAATAATACTAAAAATAAGAATAAGAAGAATAGGATTATTAAGATGAACAAAAAGAATAAGAAGAAAAATATGAATAAGAAGAATAAAAAAATAAAAATAATAAGAATAAGAAAAATAAAAAAAATTAACAAGAATAGGTATAATAAAAAAATAAAAAGAATAAGTAGAATAAAAAATTAAGATGAATAAGAAGAATATAAAGATTAAAAAGAATAATACGAATTAAAAGATTAAAAAGAATAAGAATAAAAATAAGAATAGGAAGAATAATAAGAAGAATTCAAATAAGAAGAAGTCGAATAAGTAGAATAAGAAGAATAAAAATAATAAGAAGAATAAGAAGAATAATATGAATAAGAAGAATAAGAAGAATAAAAAGAATAAGTATAAAAAAGATTTAGAAGAATTAGAAGAATAAAAAGAATAAGAAGAATAAGGTGAATCAGAAGATTAATAAGAAAAAGAAGAAAAGAAGAAAAGAAGAAAAGAAGAAAAGAAGAAAAAGAAGAAAAAGAAGAATAGGAAGAATAAGAAGTACACAAAGAAGAATAAGTAGAATAAGAAGAATAGGAAGAACAAGAAGAATAAGAAGAACAAGAAGAATTAGAAGAACAAGAAGAAAAAGATGAAAAAGCAGACTACGAAGAATGAGAAGAACAAGAAGAATAAGAAAAATAAGAAGAATAACGCTACAAGAAAAAATCATTTTAGCTAGGGAATTTTAGCTAAGGATTAATCCCTAGCTAAATCATGATTGATTAACTAAGGAATAGCAAGGGATTTATGATTTTTCTTTGAAAAAAATATCAACGGATTAGCGATGAAATTTTTTTTCGTAAATCCCATTTAAGAAAAGTGGGGAATTTAGCGACGGATTAGTGACAGAAGATTTTCGTAAATTCCACTCAAAAAAAGCGAGGGATTTAGCGACGGAATATCCCTCACTAATAAAATCCCGAAATTAGCGACATATTTAGTGATGGATTTTATCTTACTAATTAAATCCCTGATTTAGTGATGGTTTTAGCGACAAGTTTTTCCCTGATAATTAAATCATTGATATAGTGACGGATTTAGCGACAGAATTTCTCTTGCTAATTAAATCCTTGATTTAGCGATGGATTTAGCTACGGATTTTCCCTTGTTAATTAAATCCTTTATTTAGTGATGGATTAGCAATTAAATTTTCGTAGCTAATTATTAGCGATGGATTTAGCGATGGAATTTTCTTATCAAATTTAAATCTGTCACTAAATAATTATCTGAATTTATTTTTTTATTAGTATTTATACAATTAGAATCGATAATTCATTAAATATTTATTTTATCAAAATATATGAATTTAGCTACAGATTTTTCCCTAGCTATTTGGGTTTGTTATAATTTTCATCGCTACTCTTTAATGATATTTTTTAAGCATTATTTATTTTAATATTTTATATAATTTTATATATTAAGGATATGTCATGGTCTATAAATGAGCAATCCTTGAATGAAACAATCTTTTCATATAATAATTAAAATATGATATTATAAAAAAAATTAATAAATATATAAATATGAATAAAAATTTATATTAAATATTACTAAAATAACTATTTTTTGATTATAATTTAATTAAAATATTATACTTAATTTTATCTGAAATATTTATTTATGATATTTAAATATTTGTATTACAAAATATTATATAATTTATTATATAATTATCATATTTATAAAATATTTTAATTAATAAATAAAAATAAATACAAATTAAAACTAATAAAAACTAAAATAAACAATTGTTTGATTAAAAAAAATTTTAAAAATATATGAATAAACAAATAAACAAGTAAATATTTATAAAAATAAAAGTATAAAATAATAATTTTATGATTATAAAAATTTTTTAAAAAATAATGACTAAAAGATTAGAAAATTTTGAATTATAAAAAAAATTCAAATTTTCATAATATTTAAAAGAAACAATGTTCTCATTTAATGATTAATATATTGATGTTTTAATTATATCATAAAAAAATTTGATGATTAAAAAAAATTAATATTTCAGTGTGGTTATTAAATAAACACTTCAAATATTAAAATTTATAATGATTAAAAGATTCAAATTATATGCTTTTATAATTATTTCATATTATATTAATAAAAAATAAATTGAATTCTTATATATTTATAACCATATAATATATATATATATGTATGTATGTATGTATGTATATGTGTGTGTGTGTGAATACTTTTTTTTAATATAATATTATTTTATTTATTTATTAAATAATATCATTTATGATTAAATAAAAATCTATTTCTATTATTTTATTTAAATTATATATTCTTTTAAATTTATTTTAGTGTTATTTTTTTGTAATTTATTTTATAACAGTTTAGTATATGTATAAGGTTTAATGGAAAAAAAATCCTAAAAAAGTTTCTATCTCTCAAACGATGAAGGAGAGCCAAAACATGAGGGAGCAACCTAGAAATCTATCTCATCTTCATTACCAGGTAATAATTTCATTATTCTTCTCCTTCGAATGCTATATACATATCTCCTTCTCTCTCAATTTGATTACCACTAGCAGTTTTCATTTTTATAGAATATTCGGGCATAATTTTATTTGTGTTTTCCCCCAATTTTTCTTATTTTAGCTTCTATTTTAATTTCACCTACATTATTTTAACTCTACACCATTAATGAAACAAAAAATTTCAATGTAATCTTTGTTCTTTTACTGTTAAAATTTTTCGGATTTATTGATTTCTAATACTAAATATTTGCATTTTGTTTTCTCCTTCTGTAACTTAAGAAAATAAATAATGCTTGATGTTTTCTGCTTCTTTAACTTAAGAAAAAACAAATTTAATGTTAATGGGTTCTATTTTTGTTTTCTCCAAATATATTATAAACATAACTTTAAATAATTGTCTTTGACTATAAGTATAATCAATCCTTTGAATATGTTATCTCACTTTTAAGATAAAATTTAGAAACTAATGATCTATCTTATCTTATTAGGTATTCTTTGATATAAATTTCAATTTTATAATAGCTCAGCTATTTCATACTAACAAAAATAAAACCAATATGACTTTTATTGTATATACTAGAACATTCCATCTAATATTCTTTTGGTTTCAAGTAAAATTCTTATTTTTGTTTATCCTAACAACTTTTAAAACCATTAACACTATCTTGTAAATAAATTATACTTATTTTTTTCATCTAAACCAAATTGTGCCAAAATATTTGAACATTCTCCTATTTCATTAAATATGTTATCCTACTCTATCTTGAAACCAAACTTTATTTGTCTTATATGTATGAATGGTATACCCTGTAATTATAGTTCTACAACAAACTTGTTTATGTGCTTGCTAACATCTAGTATGGTACCAAATAAATTGTCCATTTACTAATATTATAGGAGATCATTATATCATGTGTTATTCATTTGCCAATTCACAAATAAAAAGGATGACAATGTGCCACATATAGTAAGGAATGACATATATTTCCATATTTATCATTTTGCATGATGTTGTTTGACTGAGAAATACAATTGATATTTTGTGAATGGTTATCACAAAGTTTTTAACCATTTATGTTTATCTGAGTAAGAAATCTACTTTCATAGTTACAAAAGTAATTTTATAAAAATAATTTATATGCTTGTATAAATTCTTTATTGAGTCAAATTAGACATAGAAACAATAATCAATGATTATTTGAATATTAACTTATTTTGTGAAAGTGTTACAACAAATTTATAATAAAATATAATACTTGGTAATTTTTTTTTTGAAAAAATAATCATTTATAAAATAATTTAATTCATCGTTAAAATAATGTTAGGATCAAGTTAAGATAATCTAAATGGCATTGATTAGTTACGATAACTAAAAATATATTAACGAATAAATTAATTTAAGAAAATAATGATTATAATATATAATCTGATAAAATATAATCAAATTTTACTTTAAAAAACTTATTGCCATGATTTATCAAATATAAATCACATTTTTCTTAAGATATGAATAATTTTTTTTAAAAAAAGTAACTTAAAAGTGTATTTCCTATGAAATTAATTCTTATAAAAATCATGTCTCTGCATTCAAAATTATTTTGATTATTCTTTCATGAATACCTCAAATGACATGATTAACAAAGTATGTTGATTACTAAAACAATATTATTATTTTTTTGAAACTAGTAATGTATGACTCAATCAAGTTAATCTATAATATTTTGCATGTCATTTGGAACTAAGTGGCTCAATATTAACATTAAAAGCATAGCATCATATTCATACCATAAGGTTGGAAAAAATTAATGTTTGATCTTCGTAAATATATAAATCATTTCTTCTTATTATCAATGAACCATGCACCATGATTAAACTCATTTATTCCTAACAGACTTATGTTCAGTCAAATGATAGAATAGCATGTACATAAAAATTATTAAAATAGATAGAGAGGCATCAAGATACTATATGCTTGCATCAACAATAAATATTACATAATAGTGGGATCACCCAACATAAGAAACAAGAGCATGTCCCTACATAATTGTATGAACTAATTCCAATCTTACTAATTTTGGTTTTCTTCCAACTCTTGAGATACTTAGTCATTTTGATTATTGAAGATACAACTTTTACATAAATCATGCTTACAAAAATTATGTATAGATAGCTTACCTCTAGATTATAATAGTTGTCTGATTTTTCACTCGTGTGTTTGTAATGCAACAAATCGAACTCATTGTCTAATCATCAACAGCAAATGTATCTTTACCAACATATGTGATGTTGATTATTCTAATTTTGTTTCCTCGAGTAACAAACATGGTCGATCCATAAATTTCAATATGTCATCATTTTAAAAGTTAACTTGGGACTTCATCATTAAGCCGACCAGTCATTATTATATTTTGTATTAAGGGTGGATAATTTCTTCTCTATGCATTTATCACAGAGATCTGGTTGATATCCTCAAGTTGACATCACCAATAAAAATTATATCCAATTGTTCCTTTATAGTGAGATATATTTGTTCAAGATTTCCAACAACATAATTTTTTAATGTCTCATATTTTGTAGTCGTGTGAAATGATACCTCAAAATCCAAAATCAAATAATCAACATAATTTTTTACCAATAAAAAGTAATAAAACACTTTCTTCTTTTATCATTGTAACATCTAAGGAATCATTTCATTTTAACATTTTAATATCACTTATAGTATTTCTTTTGAAATGACCAAACTTGTCGTTGTTATAGTATTTCATGTTACTTCTATTTCAAGACTTGCAAATATGATTTTCTACCTTTCCTCTAGCATTTCCTTTGTTAAAGTTTCTATCAAAATGTCTACACATGATGTTGATACTAATGGTATAATTATGTACTAGTAGTTTCCGTAATTCATTATGCAAACTTCTTATACAAGAATTTTATCCGACATATTATGACAAACAAGTATGAGGAGGTGGTTTCTCCAAAATATAGGTTTTACCTTCATTTTATTATCTGTATTATTATATTTTTGAATCATTTTGAAATATGGTTATATGAGTCCTTTTGATACTTTTGATGATTTTGATGTATTCTATTATTGAAGAAGAGGATTTTTTTTTTTCACCAGGATGACAAAGTTGCTAAATGAGGAAATAGAGGAGTGCGAGCTCTTATGGAACCAAGATGCTCTAAAAGAGGTAGCTTCTATCTGAAATTTTAGTTTTATGGATGTTATATAGATTGTTGGGTTCACTAGACATGTTCTATATATAAGTAATATCTGATTGTGTCCTTTTTCAACACCCTGATCACATTTTTTACGACTTCTTTTTTACTATCTTGTATTCATTTACACAATTAGTGGCTTAGCTATTGCAAGTGCAAGATGCTCTCATTTTAAAGATTAATACTAGAAAAGGTATTTTGCTCATTATTTACTTTGTATGATTGTAAAAAATATTGTTATGATATTAATGTTGCACCATCAAAACAACCTTCATTACAAATTGAATGTAAAGATGATGGTAGGTGTTCTAAGTGCGTAAATGTGTCAATGAAGGTGAACCCTAAGGGCCTCTCGAAGAATTTGAAACACTCACTAAATATTATGAATAATTTGAGAATTGTATATTATAAATTATAAATAAAATATTGGGAATGAAGTTATTCCCAATATTTGAATGAATATTGGGAATAATATAAAATTTGAGTATTGCTTAGGTAGAGCATTACATGACCTAAAAACTTATATTTTTAGGTAAAGAGTAATGCTCTGCTTTTGGCTTCTAAATTTATAATATAAACACATATTTATATTAATATTATAAAAAATACAATGCTAATATTAATTCTGAAAAGATTAAGTCTAGTATATTAGAGTTAAAAATGTTGTTTGTTAAATAATTTTAATTTTATAAATATTAAGATTATTGATTTGTAAGTAATATATGAAAATATTATTTACCCTACAAAATTTATCGGATATTTTTTTTGTAGTATTTATTCTTTTTATTAAATTAACATGAGAATATATGTAATAATGATAAAGTCTTTTAAAGCATGGTAGAATTAAAAAAAATGCATGTTAAATTTAAAGTCTAGTTTATGAGGAAATGTTTATTAATATAAATAAAAATAATTTAAATAAATTCATTAATTATACTGTACTCCATTTTTACTTAACTCAAATTCATCACATGATTTTATCTTTAATTGCTTTAGTTAAATCCTAAAATATTTATTTTATTCATAACTTGAGTTATATCTATAATTGCTTGAATTAAATATTTTTTACTTAACTCAAATTCAATATGTATAGTGCATAAACATTTCTCATTATATTTATGTATGTTGAAGTTCAACAAACAAAACATGTGCATGTGTAATTATTGAAGTTTCAACAATTTTTCCCTCATATTAGTAAGGTGGTTTAAAAGTGTTAAAGTTCTCAATTAATCACATGCTATTTTGTATCAGGTGAAAATGAGACTTAAAATTAGCAAATTAATATTATTGACCAATCAAGTTATTATTATAATTGAGTCCAAAATTCTTGTAAAATAAATGAATCAGAGTTATATGAGCAATTCAATTGAGAAAATTTCATGACTTATTCATTTTATAGTCTAAATTAGATTTGGAAGTATGCAAAAACCTCTTCACTTATTCACTTTATACTCAATATGGTATTAAATAATTTAAACTCATAAGTATCACACTTTCTTTCACAATTCATTTAATGAAACTTTTGTGAGGTGTAATAAAAGATATATTGGTGTAACTAGAAAATGTAATTATCGAGTGATAAACATTGTGTACATTTTGGGTTTCATTTCCAATTACTCATTATTTGGACAAATTTTTCTATTAGATTTTTTTTAATCTATTTTATTCGATATTCGATTAATATATAATTGATAATTATCATTAGATATATCATTTTTTAAAAAATGACATATATAATCTATGGTTAGCTAAATCATGGATGATATATAAATTCTAAAATAATTTTGTTTAAAAATTACATTGATAAAGATGCTATCTATCTTTGGATAATAGAATTGGGCAGATTAAGAACCAAAGATCAGCTATTCTCAACCTCAATCCCACAAAATTTTGATGGCGTATTTTTAACCATCTTTTTTTAATGTTCTATTTGCAAAGATGTAAATAGAATATATTATGGCATAAAAAATGTTGCTAGATGCAGACAAAAGATGTAAAAGATTCAATTTATAACATCTTCAAAATAATGAAAATATAATATTCATGTGGGTCTCCAAGGAACATTCAAAGGAAATCCACATTTGCAGTAATAATTTATTACATCTGGAAAGAAAAAACAGAAGATAATATGAAGGAAAATCTAGTGACACTGGAATGATCATAAAGAAAATCAAAACCTAGATTTAATTTTTATTTTGGGAAATAAGCTGTAATCTAAAAATAGAATAGTTCGAATAAAATTTTATAGTGCTTTATGACTTATCAAAAAAAAGGATGATATAAAAATTATGGATTATATCAATATATTTAATAGAGAGTGTGAATTGTGGAGTTATTTTATAAAATTCATTCAATTAGTATAAGAATCATATTTTTATATACAAATATAAAACATTGTACCTTGAATATTTTTTTTATTCTTATTTTTCTTTATATAGCAATATATTTATTAGTATCTTTTTATATACAAAATGAAATATAAAAGTTATATATATATTTTTATTAGTAAATATATTTTTCCTATCTTTTTATATATTTTTTATACATGTATTACTAATAAAAATATATTTTTATTACTAATAAAAATATAAAAGTTAAATATATTTTTATATATGTATTACAAATATAAAAAATATATTTTTATAATAAGAATAAATATATTTTTATTAGTTACAAAAAATATACAAATATAAAAATAAGAGCTTTTTATATACAAAAAATATTCTAAACTTTTTCTTATACAAATATATAAATAGAATATAGTTATACATTTAGTAAAATATAATTATATATAGTTATATATTAGTATACATATAGTATATATTTTTTTGAAATATAGTTATATAGAATTAAACATATAGTTATACATTATTATATAATTAAAATTAGTTATGTAAAGTTATAAATATAGTTATAAGAATAGTTTACTTTATTATAAATATAGTTATAAATACTTGTATATAAAATGACATATGATTATATAATTAAACAAGTATACCTATATAATAATTGTGAAAAAATTATTTTTATAAATGTTACTTAAAAATAATTAAATTTATATGTGACACTTTTATAAATAATATATAGTATATATGTCACATTTATTTAAGCATTATAAATATTCTATATTTATATAAAAAATAATATGTAATATAAATATTTATAAATTTTTATAATCAATTAATGTTACATAATTGTTATATAAAAAATTATATAAATGGATAGTTTTATGTAAATGTTGTATAGATATTTATAAACATTAATACATATGTATAAATATTTATATATAACATTATATGTTTATATAAAGATATCGATGTTTATTAATAATGTAATACATTTATATATATTAAAGTATAGACATTTATACATAATGTCATACGATTATATAAATGTATAAAAGTTTATATATACTTTTACATGTTTATAATTTATTTGGATATAACAAAAATATAACCCATTAACATTAAGTTTAATTTTTCTTAAGTTACAGAAGCAGATAAATCAATCATTATATATTTTTTTTAGCTAAAAAAGGATAGAACAAAATGCAAACATTTTGTATTTGAAATAAAAATCAATAAAACCCTAAAAATCTAAACCGTAGAAGAACAAAGATTACACAAAAAATTATAGTTTAATTAATTGTGTAGAGTCAAAATCATATAGGTTAAATGAAATAAAACAAAAATGAAGAAATTCGGATGAGAATTAAAAAAAGCTAATACCCAATTATATTGAAAAATGTATAAGTATAAATCCAATTGTCCTAATAAAATTCAGAGAGACGAAGATAAGTATAAGCATTTTGAAGGAGAAGAACAAAGAAAAACTTATCTAGATTTAGAAGAAGTGATACAAATTCTTCAATTTTATGCTTGCAATCACGTATCACCTCTGCTTCGAAAAATGATGGAGATACATATGTTTGTAAATGTTAATGACTTAGCAAATGAATTTTAAATCAAAATATTAAACCTATGAATTACCAACCAAAATTATGGTCGGTAAAAGGTCGATAAGTACAAAGTTATAAATATTTTGAAATGACACTTTACCGAACAATTTTAATGGTAATATATTTTTAGTCGTTAAATGTCGGTAATTTATCGGTAATTTTTATTGTATAATTCCATTCTAATTTACAGACCAATTTCTGACCAAAATATTTGCTCGATAAGTATGGTCGGTATTTGGTTAGTATTTGGTCGGAAATATTTTTTTTCGAAACCTCATTTTGGTCTCTAAATTCCCATGAATTAGTCAATAATTACCAACCTATATATTCGGTCGGTAGTTTGATCATTAATTATGATGTTATAAATATTTTGGAAAGTCACTTTACTGACCAATTTTCATGTTAATATATTTTTGTTCGTTAACTAATTAGTTTTTGACAATTTTTTCCTCTAATTCCCTCCTAATTTACAAACCAATTTCCAACCAAAGAAATTTGGTCAGTAAGTATGATCGGTCTTTGGTCAGAAATTTGGTCGGAAATATTTTTTTTAAGCCCATTTTGATCTCTAAATGGTCATGAATTGGACAGTAATTACCGACCTATATATTTGGTCGATAGTTTGGTCGAAAATTATGATGTTATAAATATATTAGAAAATCACTTTACCGATCATTTCTCATTGTTATATATTTTTTGTCATTTAATCATCGATAATCTTTCGGCAATATTTTTTTGCTAATTTCCCTCCTATTTTATAGATCAATTCCCGAACAAAAATATTTGGTCGGAAATATATGGTTGGTATTTGGTCAGAAATTCGGTCATAAATATTTTTTTTTCGATACACTTCTTTGGATCTCTAAATGGTAGTGAATAGGTCAGTAATTACTGACCTATATACTTGGTAAGTAATTACCGATCTATATATTTGGTTAGTAAATGGTCAGTAAGTACGAAGTTATAAATATTTTGAAAAACTACTCTAACAGCCAATTTTAATGACAATATATTTTTGGTAGTTAAATGGTCGATAATTTGTCGGCAATTTATATTCGATAATTCTATCTTAATTTACATACCAATTTTCGACCAAAAACATTTGGTCTGTAATTATGGTTGGTCTTTGGTCGAAAATTTGGTCGGAATAATTTTTTTTTCGATACCCTTTTTTGGTCTCTAAATGGTCGTGATTTGATCTGAAATTACCGACCTAATTTTTAGGTCCGTAATTTGGTCGGTATTCTCGTTATTTTTAATAGTGATTGTATACTAAGTATTTTGCTCTCATATATGATGCCCAAAGATTATTGTTCTCTTTTAAACTCTACCATCTCTTGCAAACCCATGCTTCAGCTATCTCTTCTAACATACTAAATCCTAGACCCGCTTCTTCTTTTGGAAGGCAATGGTCTTTCCATTTAATCCAATGAAAGTTCAATCTACCATTCTTCTTTCCCAAAAAGAAATAAGCCAGTTGTCCTTCTATTTTTCTTAAAAAAATTTTGGTGGTTGCATAACCATTAGATTGTGCATTAGTATACTTTGAAGTACATGTGTTATGAGTGTAATTATACCACTAATGTTCAACGATTCAATTTTCTAGCCCGATATCTTGTGCATTAGCTTAACGAGCAAGAACTATATGTGTTCTAATTTAATTCTACCTTTATTTACTAGGCACCCAAGATAGGAGAGAGCTCCTTTTATGTGAGTGAAACCTGTGTTATCTTTTAACCTATGTATTAGACTCGGAGAAACTTTTTTGATATTTTAAATTGACATTTATTTCTATTTAACACTGGACCCATTTCTTCTTCCATTGTTTGAAAATTTTCATTAAATTCTTTATAGATCTATTATTTCCATTGGCGAACAAGATGATGTCATCTGCATAAGCTAGACAGCTGATTTGATGAGTATTTCTATGTTGCCTAAAAGTGATTATGTCCTCTTTATTTATTTTGATTTTTAAGTTAACTATAAAAAATTTCTAATAAATGTTAAAAAGAGAAGGTGATAGGGGATCTCCTTGTCTTAACCCTCAGGTGGGCTTAAACTCTTTCCCCTTTTCCCCATTTATAATAATATTGAACCAAGTACAAGCAATGCATCTAAAAATTAAATCTATCCATGTTTCTGCAAAACCCATTTTTCTAATGGTAAAGCATAAGACCTGCCAGTCTACTCTATCAAAGGCTTTCGATAAGTCTAACTTGAAGATTATGTTATGCCCTCAAGATTTGGAGGATTACTTTTTCATGAGTTCTTTATCCAAGCATATATTATCCATGATCAATGTGTTTTTCTTAAAATCAGATTGTTCATTTTGAAATAATTTTAGGAAGAATAAGACCTAGTCTATTTTGCAATAGTTTTGCGAAGATCTTATATATGGAATTGTAGAGGCCGATGGGTCGAAAGAAAAATCCCCCTTGGGGATTTTTTTTTTTGGGAAGGAGGACTATATTAGTTAGCACCCACTTTTTATTAATTTCTACTCGACAGAAGAACCAATGAATAACCTGAATAATATCTTGTTTAATTATATCCCAGCAAGCATGAAAAACCCTAGAACCCCAGCCATCTGGTCTAGTTGCGCTATCCTTATCCATTCTATAGATAATATTTTTGATTTCTTCCTCTTCCGGGAATTCCATTAGCTACTTATTATCTTCATCATTAATTGTATTATTTATGTTTTGTAGAGATTTATGCTCTTTCAACCTATTATCATTGCATAGTAATGTTTTATATATGCCTTCAAAAGTATCTTTAATATCTGTCTTATTTTCTAACCATATTCCTTCATTTTTTTTTCAATTTATCTATTTTTTTGAATCTTAATTTTTGAAGCTAACTAAAAAAATTTCGTGTTTTGATCTCTCTATTTTAATCATTTACTTTTTCTCTCTATTTCCAGAAGATTTCTTGTATATATAATTTTAGTTTAAGTTCAACTTGTACCTTATTAAGATCGCAAAGATTATTTATGCTATGATTTCTATCATACTCTTGTTTCAGGTTATCTATTTTCTGTTCTATTTCTATAATGCGCTTGTTGATAATAACAAACTTATTTTTATTCTAGTTCATTAAACATGATTTCAGCCCATCTATTTAAATAGTAAGAATCTGATTTGGGTTATCTTTTTCTGGCTACAACCAAGACTCTTTCACCGTGTCATGGAAGTCATCATGTAGGCACCACATATTTGAAAAGTAAATGCAGTGTTTTTATTTTGAATAGGCCTCTATATTTCCAAAAGAATCTAGCCACTTAGTGTTGAATAGGCCTCTATCTAGTCTAGACCAGATAGCTCCTTTCTTTGTATGCTTGTTAGTCCATGTAAAATTTGAACCGAAAAAGGTAGCTTCCTATAAATTACATCTAGTGATTGTTTCATAGAAGTGCTCACAGTCTTGTAAATTTATAGGTTTGCCACATTTTTTTGATGCATTTCTAATAGTATTAAAGTCTCCTTCTATTATCTAGGGTGTGTTTTTGAATGTTATATCCTCCATGATTTTCTAGGGTTCTTTTCTTTTTTCTTTGAAGTTACTAGCATAAACTACTGAAATTATTACTGGTTTACTTTTATTTAGGCTGAGATTTATTATTTGTTCATATTCCTCAATCTTTGCAATATCCATATAATCTTTCCACATCACCCATTTTTTATTGGCTTTATTAGAAAAAGCATTCATGAAACCGAACTTATTCTTTGATTCTTCTAGCTACTTTTTATTTACCATTGGTTCTGCTAACATTAATAGTGAAATTTTATTTAATTTTTTCATTTTTTTTAATTTGTTTAAGGATGGAGAGTTGGCTATTCCCCGAATATTTCATAATAAATATTTAAACATTATTTGAGGATTTTAGTTGAGCCTCTTTTTTACACTTTGTATCATAGGTTTTATTTATGTATTTTTTTGTATTTCTTGTCTTTTTTGTGTTATTAGAGCTCTGAATTAATTCAGACATTCCCTCCTTGTTGATAATAGGCAATTGTAGACTTGTAATTTTTAGTTCCTCTAAGGCACATTCCCTATTAATTATTTCCGATCTCTTTTTTTCAATATTTATATCATCTTTAGATTGAGTAGGGTAATATGTTTCGGGAGTAGTTATGATATCATTGTAGCTTTTAATATCTACCTCAGAACAAACTTCAGAACCAGAAAATCAACCATCCGTGTCTTCTGGATTAGTTTGTTTTTTAGGTTTTTTGGTTCTAATAACCTTTAATTTTATCCATCATAGTTCTAATTTTTTCTGCTTCAATTTCTTGAATAGAATTGTTATTAGTAGTTTCCGTAAATAAGGGAGGAGATTCTGTTATTGTAGCAGAATTATTAGAAGTTTCAGATTTATTATCTATCCTTCATAATTGATTTCATTTGTTTATTTATGGGTCTGTAAACCCATTTATTCTATTTTCTGCACGGGTTCTCAGTGTTCGGTTTATCCGAAGACTTAGCCATACATTCCTCTGTTGTATTGCCCCTTTTTTTACACTGCCCACATTAGCTTGGGAGCTGTTCCGTGATGATAAACTGCCAGTAGACTATTTCTTTGTTATATCTAATTCATATCCTTTGTAGAATAGGAGCTTGTAAGTTAACCTAAATGCAAACCCTTACCACACTTGGTCTAGTAAGAGTGGCAGTGGCCCCATCTATCAATAGATGATTACCGATAATTTTAGAGATGGAGAAGAGAGATAGTTCATTGAAAAAATGGATGGGTAGTTGAGGCAGGAGAAACCATACCGAGTAGAAAGGGTTTTCTTCCTTAGTGTTGAATTTTCCTATCCATTTGAATTTTCTCAAAGGGAAAACATAGATATTCTAGTTGTCTCTCATCCACATGGGAAGGTGTTCCTCCTCTATAAAAAATTACAGCAGTATATGTTTGTTGTCGATAGCTCCCACCAAGACCATGCCTTTGAGCTTTAGGGAGGAGGAGAAGTTTCATATTTCATTAATGCATGGGTGCCCATGAAAGAAATTCCCAATGAGTGCTAATTTGTGAGCTTTCGAGAGATTTGTAATTTCTTCAGGGGAGAAGAAAATTGTGGGCTCAAAATTTTTATCAAAGAATTGTTTGTTAGGAGGGGCAGATAAATGATATGTGTTGTAAAATGATTTCTTATGTACAAGATAATCAATTTCCTCCATTTTAAGCTCAAACCCACCACTTTTTGCCACAAATTGAAGAATTTTATAAATAAAATTCAACTTTCTCTCTCTAGTTCTTAGAGGTGTGGGATTTCCCAGTTTATTCTTCTTATTCTTATTATTCTTATTATTCTTATTATACTTAATATTCTTATTATTCTTTTTATTCTTCTTTTTCTTCTTATTCTTCTTATTCTTCTTATTCTTATTACTCTTAATATTATTAT
This sequence comes from Sapria himalayana, assembly GCA_029783825.1. Lineage (NCBI taxonomy): Eukaryota > Viridiplantae > Streptophyta > Magnoliopsida > Malpighiales > Rafflesiaceae > Sapria > Sapria himalayana. The sequence continues at coordinate 307,822 of JAREIK010002598.1, read as the reverse complement.
TATTCTTCTTATTCTTTTATTCTCTTATACTTCTTATTTTTCTTATTCTTCTTATTCTTCTTGCTCTTATTACTCTTATTATTTTTCTTATTCTTCGTATTCTCCTTATCCTTTTTTATTCTTCTTATTCTTCTTAAACTTATTATTATTATTACTCTTATTATTATTCTTATTCTATTTATTCTTCTTAAACTTCTTATTCTTTTTTTTTGTTCTAATTCTTCTTATTTTTTATATTATTTTTATTCTTCTTATTATTATTATTCTTCTTAGTCTTCTTATTCTTTTTATTCTTCTGATTCTTTTTATCTTTTTTATTCTTCTTATTCTTCTTATTCTTCTTATTCTACTTATTTTACTTATTCTTGTTATTCTTTTTATTCTTCTTATTCTCCTTATTATTCTTATTCTTTTTATTCTTCTTATTCTTATTATTCTTCTAATTATTCTTATTCTTTTTATTCTTCTTATTCTTCTTTTTATTCTTTTTCTCCTTAATCTTCTTGTTATTCTTATTCTTCTTAATCATTTTATAATTCTTATTCTTATTATTCATCTTATTCTTCTTATTCTTTTTATTCTTCATATTCATATTATTATATTTATTTTTCATATTATTTATATTCATTTTATTCTTTTAAATATTATTATTATTCTTATTCTTCTATTTCTTCTTTTTCATCTTATTCTTATTATTCTTCATATTATTATTATTATTATTATTCTTCATATTCGTCATATTCTTATTATTCTTCTTATTTTTTTTATTCATCTTATTTATCTTATTCTTTTTATTTTTCTTCTTCTTTTTATTTCAAAGTATTCTTCTTAATCTTATTATCCTTCTTATACTCCTTATTCTTTTAATTCTTCTAATTCTTATAATTCTTATAATTCTTATTATTCTCATATTCTCATTATTCTTCTTATTCTTCTTATTTTTTTTCTTCTTATTCTTCTTATTCTTTTTATTCTTCTTATTCTTCTTATTCTTCTTATTATTCTTATTCTTCTAATATTTTTTATATTTTTATTCTTCTTATTCTTCTTATACTTCTTATTCTTCTTATTCTATTTATTCTTCTTATTCTTCTTATTCTTCTTATTCTTCTTATTCCTCTTATTCTTCTTATTCTTCTTATACTTTTTTTTATTCTTATTCTTCTTATTCTTCTTATTCTTTTTATTCTTCTTATTCTTCTTATACTTCCTTTTCTTATTATTCTTCTTATACTTCTTATACTTCTTATACTTCGTATTCTTCTTATTTTTCTTTTTTTCCTATTCTTATTATTCTTATAATTCTTCTTTTATTCTTATTCTTCATATTCTTCATATTCTTCTTATTCTTCTTATTCTTTTTATTCTTCTTATTCTTTTTATTCTCCTTATTTTTATTTATCAAATTATTCTTCTTATTCTTCTTATTCTTCTTATTCTTCTTATTCTTCTTATTATTCTTATATCATATTCATATTATTCTTCTTATTCTTCTTATTCTCCATATTCTTCATATTATTTTTATTCTTCATATTCTTTTTATTCTTCTTATTCTTATTATTCTTATACTTTTTATCCATGCTCTTCTTCTTATTCTTTTTATTCTTCTTATTCTTTTTATTCTTCTTATTCTTCATATTCTTTTCATTCTTCTTAAATTTATTATTCTTCTTATTCTTCTTATTATTATTAATCTTCTTATTTATATTATTCTTATTTTTCTTCTATTTCTTCTATTTCTTCTATTTCTTCTTATTCTTCTTATTTTTCTTATTTTTCTTATTTATCTTATTCTTCTTATTCTTTTTATTATTATGATTATTTTTATTGTTCTTCTTTTTCTTCTATTTCTTATAATCTTCTTATTTTTATTATTTTTCTTATTGTTCTTTTGTTCATATGATTGTAATTATTATTATTATTTTTATTCTTTTTATTCTTCTAATTCTTCTTTTTTGTACTCTTATTATTCTTTTTATTCTTCTTATTCTTCGTATTCTTCTTATTTTTCTTATTCTTCTTACTCTTCTTATTCTTCTTACTCTTCTTTTTTTTAAAGGATGTTTATTAATTATAGCCCTCTCTTTTGGCGAAGGAATACCATTTTTACAAACTAGGGTCTACCCTTTAATCCCCTTACACCCTTGACTCATTCCTAACTAACTTAACTTAAGCAATAAAATTTAAATCTAAAGAAATCTTATGTATACGGACACTTAATTAATTGTGTCTTTTTTTGGTTTAGATGTTCATTCTGTATTTGTCTCTTGATAGACATTTTTCCAGCCTTTACTTTGTTCCAGGAGTGCATCCAAGAGGCTTCTTTTGTGTGTTCTCTACCACGTAAAATTGTAAGATAGCCTTCACGTGCTCCTCCTTTTGTTTAACTTTAATCTCTCTAATATTCCTGCATCAATAAAACATTCCAGCATAGTATATGTTTCCCTTTATACCTGGAATTCATTGCTGTATACCAGCAACTTTGTGCTCCATTTTTCCTCCATAGCCGCTTCATTTCTGCCACCTCATTGAACCTTAGCAAATCTGAAATTTGCTTCTTTAATGACAACAAGACCTATTCTATACCCCAACTGTCTAATGTTCTAGCATCCTAACTAATTAAATAACACATGACCTTGCAACATTGATCTCATAAGCATAAATACAACTTTTAAACATACAATAAACAACGAAATAAAGCAAATGAGGTATAAACTGTGTGTGCCAACAAATCTTGCCTCCCAATGAATGAAGCTTTGAGTGAGCTGCGCTGCTAAGAAAAACAAATACATCTATACCATATTCCCCAAGAGAACCCCATTCTTTACCATTAACCTTTCCTCTTCCATTATACCTATATAATCTATTAATATTTCTTTTATTATGCCAGGAGAGGAGAAGCGTGAATGAATGGAAGAACGATATTTTGATGCCCACTTTGAGGTGTGCGCAAGTTCGAATCCCATTTCTTGCGTGCAATAAGAAAAATTCCAACACATACCTTTTGCCTTCTATTTTCCTTTTGGACTTGCTTTACCAGGATTGCAAGTCGGATTCCCGCACAAAATTCCAACAGGAGATTAAGTCTTTATCATACCTTCGTAGGCTGTTTATTTGTTCTAATATAAGGAAATCCCATTTTAACTAAACATGCTATTCCCTTTAGTTTATGTGGCATGGATTCCACGTTATATTCTATATCTCCTCCAGTGGAGCCTATTCTAGATAGGCTATCCGCTAGATTATTAGCTTATATATATATATATATGTGTTATTGAAGCCTTCAGTTCATCTAAAAGGCTAAGAATTACTTCTAGATCCTCTTCATACCTCCATAATATTTTCTTGTTAATTACTGTTTCGACTAATAGTTTCGAGTCTACCTGAACTTCTATATTTTTAAAATTTAGCTGCTTACATATCTCTAACCCTGATTTCAATGCTTTAATTTCTAATTCTAGGGCCGAGGAGGCTCTACTAGATCTGGTTAAAGCTCTCTTTAATGTCCCTGTATGATCTCTTATTAACCCGCCTCCTCCTGCTATTCCAGTGTCCCTACTAAAACTACTATCCGTATTAAGTGAAAATTTGCCACCTGGTGGAGTGTTCCAATATATACATTTAGCCAATTGCTGTTTTATAACTTTATAAGTGAGGTCCCATGTTTTCTCAAACTTCTTTTCTTGTTTCTTTTCCTCTATTTTTATAGGTTTCATTATTGATATATTACGTATCTCCTTTCTAATATATTTTATAATATCTGTTAAATTCATCCTTTTATTTTCAAATTTACTTTTATTTCAAGATTTCCATATGCACCAAATAATTAGATGCGGTAATTTTTGATTAAGCCATTTTCTGGTGGGGCTTTTCATGCTTTCACTTTCCCATTTTTTAACTTTATCCATTAATCCATCATCTTTATTACATATTCTTTTTTCCCCCTCCATCTCTCTCCATATTTCCGCTGCAATTGGCCCATTGGAACATAAATGATCGGTTGTTTCAACTGCTTGTGAACAACATTCACATCTTGATGTCATTTTTATCCCTTTCTTTTGTACATTCTTATCTACCGGTATAGCATTCATTAGAGCCTTCCATGTGAAGGAACGCATTTTTTGCGGGACGTTCTTGCCATACCCATTTGAATAAAGTTTGAGCTGGTTTTTTCTTTCTGACTAGATCTTTTGCCTACTTTGAGAGAGAAGTTTCCTTGTGGTGTTAAAGTCCATTTCCAGCCACTCTTCTTTAGTGTGGAGTGTGAGTCTACTATTTCTTTTTGTTTTTCCATTGTCTTCCAGCTGTTCGAAGCTTTCTTAGGGCTCTAATTCTTTCTATCTAAATATTTTGCTTGCATGTATTTAGCCCAAAGATTATCACTTTCTTTAAGTCTCCACCAGCCTTTGTAATCCCAGGCAGCTGCCAAGTCCTGAAGGCTCATTAGACCTAATCATGCTTCCTCTTTCGGATAACAGATGCTTTTCCAGTCCTTCCAATGTAATTTATTTCTACCTTCTTTTTTACCCCATAAGAAGTTAGCCATTTCTGATTCGAGTTTTTTAATAAATTTTTTAGGGGGATGTATGACTGATAAAATATGTGTTAGTGTGCTTTGTAAAACATGTGAGAGCAGCGTTATCCTCCCCCCAAATCCAAGGAGCTCTTTTTTCCATCCTGCTATTTTCTTTCTTAGCCTATCTCGAAGGTAAGTTAGATATTCTTCCTTCAACCTCCCCTCATATATCGGACAACCTAAGTACATTAATGCCCCTTTAATTTCTGAGAAGCCTGTGATATTTTTGATTTTATCTACTAACTTTACTTTTGCATTTTTAGCAAGCATGAACTGACATTTACTTTTATTTACCATTTGACCTGTTTCTTTTTCAAATATTTGAAGAAGATCCATAAGATTCATTAATGACTTTGTACTAGCATTTGTAAAAATTATAAGGTCATCCGCATAGGCTAAACAGCCTATTCTGGGTGTATTCCTTGGTTGTCTGAATGACATTATTATACCTTCAGATATTCTTTTATTCAAGTTTCGAATTAATAATTCTAAGTAGATATCAAAAAGAAGGGGGGATAACGGATCCCCTTGCCTTATACTTCTATTTGGTTTAAATTCCTCACTTATCTTCTCATTTACAAGGACTCTTACCCAAGTACTTGAAATGCATCTATATATTAGATCTATGGTTAGCTTAGAGAAACCAAACCTTCTCAGCACAAAACAGAGGGTATCCCATTCTACTCTATCGAAGGCTTTCGATAGATCCAACTTAACCACTAAATTTTTTCCTCTTGATTTACCTCCTATTTCTTTCATCATTTCGGATGCAAGTTTTATATTTTCAATGATTAATCTATTTTTGACAAAACCCATTTGTTCCTGAGATATTATTGAAGGTAAAATTAAGCTTAGTCTATTTTGTAATATTTTTGCTAAAATTTTATAAATAGCATTGCATAAACTTATAGGTCTGTAATCCTCGCATTTCTGTGGCGATTCTTTTTTTGGAATTAATACTATAAAAGATTTTGCCCATGATTTTGGGATTTCCGCACATACAAAAAAACTTGCAATTGCGGGGACTATCTCAGTTTTAACCGTATTCCAGTTTGACTGGAAAAAATAATTATTCCAACCATCCGGTCCTGCTGCACTCTCTTTTTCAAGATTAAAGACAGCCTCTTTAACTTCAGGTTCTTCTGGGATCAATTCCATTAAATGGTTTTGAGCTTCCGTAATGGTTGCCCTAATCTCATGCATTAGAGAATTGTCTGTCCTACGTGACTGACTACATAATTGGTTTTCAAAAAAAATTTTAAAAAGAGTTCCTATTTCCTTTTCAACTTCTACCCATTTCCTTCTTTATTTTCTAGTCCTTTAATTTTATTCTTTTGAGATTTTATTTTAGTCATATTATAAAAGAATTTAGTATTACGGTCACCATCTTTTAACCATTTAATCTTTGCACGTTATTTCCAATAAATTTCTTCCATGTGTAATTTCAATCTTAGTTCTCCTTTAGCCTTACTTAGTTCTATCCGAGCTTCATTATTATTAATGGAGTCAAATCTTGTTCCAGCTTGGCTAATTTTCCTTCTACTTTTTTAGCTCCTGATTTAATTTTCCAAAGACCTATTTGTTCAATGTTTTTAAGCAAGCTTTTAGCCTCAGAAGCTTAATTGATAGAACTTGCATCGCTTTCCCTCTGCTGGCTCTTTCCAAGACTCTTTGACGAGGCTTTCATAGCTTGCATGCTTTACCCACATATTTTGGAATTTAAAATTAGACGTATTACCCTGGTTTCTTTGTATCGTGATAAGCAGTGGGCTATGGTCAGAACAAGTTCTATTTAAGTGTCTAAGGCCTGTAATCCCTTGTGAGGTGACCCACTTTGTGTTACACATTATCCTATCCAGGCGAGCCCAGATGACTCCTCTTTTTTGCCAGTTATTACACCAGGTATATCTTGAACCAGTGAAATCTATTTCCATTAGATTAGTAATAGCTATTGTGTCTTTAAATTGTTTCATGGCTACCTTATCCGGTGGTTTGCCACCTTTCTTTTCTTGAGGGCTTCTAATTATGTTAAAGTCGCCTTCTATGATCCAAGGTGAATTTCTACTTGCTATATCTTTCATTTCCTCCCATAGAGCTAACCTAGATTGTTTATCATTTTTTGCATAAACTGCTGAAATTATTTGATCTGAGTTCTTATCTTATTTGAAGTGTACTATCTATTCAGTATCTTTTAATATTTCAATTTTCAGCTTATTGCGCCATAAAATCCAAAGTTTACTATTTAAATTAGCATAAGCCTTATTAAAACCTAAAATTTCTCTATATTTATTTAATTGATCTTGCAGGACCATTGGCTCTGCAATAATCATTAATGATATTTTATGTTCTTTAATTAAAAGTCTTAATCTATTTATCGTGGGGTTATTAGCTACCCCCCTAACATTCCAATATAGGCATCTATCCATTAAAACCTAATTTGGCTTGAGCTCGAGTTGTACACTTGGATTCATAAGACATGTTAGCATATTTCTTCGTATTTCTTACTGTTTTAGGAGTGTGAGTATTTTCATGCCTAATCTCATTATATTTTACCCGTTTTCCAAGCACCATGGTCATTTGCTTCAGGGCCTCCATAGATTGGGTTCTTGAGAGATTCCCCCAATCTTCATTATAAATATATATATCATCCTTTGCTTTCACCTCAGGTTCGTCTTGAGATACATCATCCTTATTAATTGAAGGACAACTAAAAATCACCGATTCATCTTCAGGGAAGTCCAGAAGATCCTCGTTTATCCACGCATAATCTTCAAGTTTTTCTTTCAATACGATTCTGGTTTTGGATGTTTTTTTATGTTTTCTCCTGTGTTTTACCTCCTCCCACCCTTTATTTAAGCTATCCTCCTTCTCTATCTCCAAGTTAACCTCTATCGGGATTACTTCTACTTGATTATTCATTGGGTAATCTGCTAGAAAACATGGAATACCTCCACTATCCAGATCTCCCTTCGGCTGGATATCTTGCTTGTGAAGAGGGGCCTCCTCTTTCCTTATCCATTGCATTACCTTCTTACCACCTCCTTCATGCCGTTGCCCATTGTTTTTCTCATCTTCCCCACCTTGCACGATAGATTTTCATGTCCGAGCCTCTTACAACTTAGGCAGTAAGGAGGAAGGCTTTCGGGGATGACCATTTGCCAAAACCCCTCGGCCTGTTCACCTTCACCACTGCCTATCCAAAGTTTGTCAGGCAGGTTTAGTCAAGAGGTTCAGCTCGACACATACACGAGCTTTATTCGGCCTTGACATGGCTACTGCGGCTTCGTCCCATAGCATGGGTTTTCCCAAACACAAAGAAATCGCATAGAGAGACGTTTCAGAGAATAAATGTAATGGCAGAAACGGCAATGTAAACCATACCGGGGCTATAGGCGCTTCTTCCAGAGGAGTGAAATCCTTTGTCCACTTCAGTATATGCATGGGGAAGCCGTCGACTTGCCATAAACCCCGCTGCCATAGGCGATATTGATCCTCCAGTAGAGAGCATTGCAGCATGACATGTTTGGCGTCGAAGTCAGCGAACTTCACCTTACCCTTAAGCTTTAAATTATCGATAAATTTCTGAACTCCAATCGCACGAGGCCAGCCGTGGGAGAACTTACCGACAAGCGTGTATTCGAAAGGTTCTAAGAGCCTTCGAGTTTCTTCGGCAGAGAAGATGATAACCGGAAGCCCATTTTTGTTCCCGTGAGTTCGTAATATCGGCGCGGTCACTTTCACAATCGAGGCAAAAGACTTATTGTTTAATAATAAGTCGGTTTTCTCCATTTTCACCTTGAAAAGAGCTTGATTTGAGCAACAATGGATAGTTTCTCTCTCTAGAAAATGGGATTTTCTTTCTCTAGAAAGTGAGAGCATTTTTTGAAAGAGAGAACCGTTTTTTTTTCTTTATTTGTTATTCTTCTTTTTCTCCTTATCTATCTTCTCCTTTTTCTTCTTCTTCTTCTCCTCCTCCTCCTCCTCCTTCTCTTTTTTCTAACTACTCTTTCATCCTCTTCATCATCATTATTATCATCATCTTCTTCTTTTTCTACTACTTCTTCTTCTAAATATTATCCTTTTTCTACTACTTTTTTTCTTCTTCTTACTTTTATTTTATTTTCTACTTCTTCGTATTTTTATTTTTCTTCATTTACTAATTCTTTTTCTACTCATTATTCTTCTCCTCCTCCTTCTTTTTGAATATTTTCTTCTTCTTCTTCTTTTTCTTCTTCATGTTCTTATTTTTCTTCATCTTATTCTTCTTTTTCATCTTCTTCTTCAGCATTATTATATCATTCTACTTATTCTTGTTCTTCTTCTTCTTTTCCTTTTTTGTCCTTGATTTATTCATCATCTTCTTCTTCTAATATTACTTATTTTTTTCTTCTCCTATTTCTTTTTCATCTTCTTCTTTTCTTCTACTTCTTCTTCTAATCTTCTTCTTCTACTTCTTCTTCAACATTATTTTTTTTTCTTATTCTTATTCTTCTTCTTCTTATTCTTAGTCTTCTTCTTTTTATTCTTCTACTACTTATTCTTCTTCTTCAACTTTACTTTTCATATTTCTATTTTGTTCTTCTTCATCTTTTTTTTCTTCAACTTTTCCTTACTCTTCTTCTACTTATTCATCTACTTCATTATTCATCTATTTCTTCTTCTTCTTCTTCTATTTCATTATCAACTTTTTGTTCTTTTAATAATTTTCTTCTTTTTCTAGTTTTTATACTTTTTTAATTCTTTGTGTTTTTATTTTTGTTCTTCTACTTCTTCATTATATACTTCTTCTTCTTGTTCCTCTTCTAATACTTATTCTTCTTGTATTTCTTCTTTTTCTTCTTTTTCTTTTTTTTCTTCTTCTTCTTATTTTTATTATTATTTTTCTTCATCATTTTATTATTCTACATAATTTTTTATTCTTTTTTCTTCTTCTTTTTTGTCTTCTTATTCTTCTACTTCTTAATTTCTACTTATTCTTTTTTTTCATCTTCTTCTTCATCTTTTTCTTCCACATCATCTTTTTCTTCTACTTATTCTTGCTCTAATTCTTCTTTAACTTTTTTTATCTTGTTATTCTTCTTCTTCTTTGTATTCTTCTTCTTCTCAATTTTCATCCTCACCATTTTTTTCTTATTCTACTTCTTTTTCTTCTTAATATTCTTCTTCTTCTTCTTTTCTTATTATCATTAATATTTCTTTTCTTTTCTTTTTCTTTTTCTTGTATTTATTCTTTTTCTTCTTCATCTAGTTTTTCTTCATCTTTTGTTGTTTCCTCTTTGTCTTATTTTTCTTCTTCTATTTTTTCTTCTTCTTTTTAATCATTTTATTCCCTACCTTTTTATTTATCATCATCTTCTTCACCTTCTTCTTTTTCATCATCTTCTTCTTCTTTATTTTCTTCTATGCCTTCTCCTTTATTATCATTATCTTGTTTTTATTCTCGTGTTTCTTCTTCTTATTCTTCTTCTTCTTCTTCCATGGCATAAACTCATGCTGCAACTTGATCAAGACCAGAGAGTGTACAAACATAGACCACCACCCCTAGACACTTTCTTGTAAGACAGACTCTAAATTGACCATCACTTGACTTGAACTTACATTTATACAGACACTTGAAAGACTTCATACTGACTCAGCAACAAACCAACTTTCACCTAACCTAAGCCCATAATTACAGACCACCATCTCTTTGACCTTTTGGCTGACTTTTTACCCTTTCCCCAACATAATTACAATCCCTTACAGACACTTTACAAATCATTAATAAATTATTTAACCAATACTAAACCCTCACTCCCTGCCAATATATAAACATTCAGCAACCCAATCTCTCTCCATTATTCTCTTGCTAGCCTCTACCACTGTGCTCTTTGCCACTCTTATGCTAACTTTGTTGAGTGCTTCCTTCCTTCAAGCACTATTTTTTCATTCCTACATCATACTATCAGCAATAATTGAAATTAAATATAACATTTGTGCCTCCATGCTGCTTTTTCACATTACTGAGGTGTTATCCATTTCTGCCCTTAAGCTTTAATATTCCAATGATATTTCCTGCTCTTCTTGTAGCTCCATTCTTGCAAGCCACTTTACTCTAGAGCTGCCCGTACCTCCCTTTCATGAACATGACAGTGGCTTTAATGCCTCAATCTTTTGCATTTCCTGGTTAACAGCTTTTTACCTACTCCCAAGCATACACACTTGACGCTAGACACTTACTATCCTATAAAGTTCTAAATTACATTACATTAACTCTAACCCTGCATAACACCACCACTTGTAGTACAGACCATGCTCCATTAACACAGACACTTGACAGAAAATTGATTCCAACAATTTACAAACTCTTGCATGATTATTTTCCTACCCCTGCCATATTAAAAAACAAAGAGCTACAAATTCCATCCCTTTCTTTTAACCTCAATCACTCTTTCCCTCTATTAGAGCTGCTTTATTTTTCTGCAGAGACAAAAATTCCCCTGCACAGAAAACTATACCCCACCATGCCAAATAATTACAATTTCAAATATTTAAAAATTGAATAGATTTTCACTATGGCAGATTTTCTTAGGTTCTACATTTCTAGAATTTCCCAACTACTTACCTATTACCTTTTTCGTTCTTAGGTAAGGGAAGGCTAGCTTATCCAGTCTTGCTAAACCCTTTAATTTTTCTGGTATAGTCCCCTCGTCATATTCATTTTTCCCTTTAACCACTCCTATTCTAGAAAGGCTGTTTGCTGGTGCGTTTGCCTCCCTATATATGTGTGAAATATTTGCATTTAATTCTTAAATGAGATATATTATTATCTCAATCTCCTCTTCAAACCTCCATAATGTTATTCTTTTAAAAACCAAATCCACTATTAACATAGAATCTACCTGAATTTGCAAATTTTTAAAGCACATATCTTTACAGACATATAGCCCTCTCTTCAACGCGTTAATTTCTGACTGAAGAGCTGAAGAAGCTTTACCGAATATAGTAAATGCTTTTCTAATATTTCCTTGAGAATCTTTTATTACCCCTCCTCCTCCTGTTGCTCCTATGTCTCTATTAAAACTTCCATCCGTATTAAAAGCTAGCTTACTTTCAAGGGGCTTATTCTAGCTTATACTTCTTACCCTATGAGTCTTAATTTTATTAATGGTGAGTGACCATGTGTCTCTTACTACTCTATCTTTATCAAAATTCTCAACTTTAATAGGCTTTATACAAGATATATTACTAATTTCCTTTCTAATATATTTTATAATTTCAACTAAAATCATTCTTATACCCTCAAATCTGCTCTTGTTTCAAGCTTTCCATATACTCCAGATAACTACGAGTGAGAGATTTTGGGTTAGCCAATTTCTAATATGGCTTTTTGAAGTTTCTCTTCCCCATTTTTTAATTCTTTCTATTAGCCCTTCATTTTTACTACTAACCTGATTTACTTCTTCTAGCTCTCTCCAGACTTTTGCTGTAATTTTTCCTTCAGAGAATAAATAGTCAATAGATTCTGCTGCTTCAAAATAGCAGTCACATCTAGAAACCATTTTTATGCCTTTTCTTTGAACATTACTATCAACTGGTAAAGCATTGACAAGAGCTTTCCATATAGGCGAACACATTTTTTGTGGGATATCTGCTTTGCAAGCCCATTTAAAGATTGATTGTACTAGTTTTTTCTTTCTAATCAATTCTTTTGCCGATTTTAAAGTAGAGTTACCTTGCAAATTAAGTGTCCATTTCTAGCCACTCTTTTTCACTATTGAGTATGATTATAATAACTCTTTCTATTTTTTCATTTCTTTCCAATTACTCGAGGTCTACTTCAAGCTCTTGACTTTATCCCCTTCGTATTTAGCTCTCATATACTTTGCCCACAAACTATCATTATTTTTAATCTCTAACATTCTTGAAAGTCTCATGTTGTGGTCATGTCTTGAAGACTAATTATGCCCAAGCCTGCTTCATCTTTAGGGTGACAAATATCTTCCGAATTTTTCCTATGAAGCTTTTACCTCCCCTCTTTTTTACCCCATAAAAAGTTAGCCATCTCCATTTCCAATTTATTAATAAATCTCTTAAGAGGGTAAATGACTGACAAAATATGTACTAAGGTGTTTTGAAGTACATGAGAAATTAAAGTAATCCTCCCCCTAGATCCCAATAATTCCTCTTTCTAGCCTTCTATTTTCCTTACCATTCTATCTTGTAGTAATGTTAAATACTTTTCCCTTAATCTACCCTTGTATATAGGGCAGCCTAGGTACATTAACGCCCATTTATTATGTATAAAATGTGTAATACTTTTAATCTTGTTTGCAACTTTCTCTACGATTTTTGTTGCTAATAAAAACTGACATTTCTTTTTATTTACCACTTGCCCCATTTCTATCTCTAAGATTTGCAAGAGATCGATTAAATTCATCAGTGAATTACTACCAACATTCGTGGATATTATGAGATCATCTGCATATGCTAAACAGCCTATTCTCAGAGTACCATTAGGTTGCCTGAATAGAATAATCTTCTCTACCACCATTCTTTTATTTAAATTACGAATCAATAATTATAAATAAATATCAAATAATAAAGGGGTCAGTGGGTCTCTATGTCTCAGACATTTTTTTGGCTTAAATTCCTCTCTTTTCTTTACATTTACAATAACTTTTACCCATACACTAGAGATGCATCTATGTATTAAATCTATGCATGTTTCTGAAACCCCAAATTTCCTCATAACAAAGCAGAGTGTGTCCCATTCTACCCTATCAAATGCTTTAGACAAATCCAATTTTACTATTAATTTTTCCCTCTTGTTTTAATAGCTAGTTCTCTCATCATTTTAGATGTCAGTTTTATATTTTCAATCATTAGCCTATTCTTGACAAAACCTATTTGTTCTTGTGATATTATATGTGGCAAGATATTACTTAGTCTACTTTGTAATATTTTAGCTAGAATCTTATAGATAGCATTACATAGGTTGATAGGCCTAAAATCCTTGCATTTCTATGGTGATTCCTTCTTTGGAATTAACACAATAAATGAATTTGCACATGCCTTAGGTATATTCGCACCTACAAAGAAACTTGCAATTGCATGAACAAGATCATTTTTAAGAATATGCCAACTTATCTGTAAGAGATAATTATTCCAACCATCTGGTCCTACTGCACTGTCCTTATCCAAGCTAAAAACAGCATTTTTGATCTCTTCTTCGGCCGAATCATCTCCATCTTGTTATTTTGTTCATAAGTAATAGATTCATTAATTTCTTTCATTAAAGAATCTTTTTCATGTTTTACCATGCCACATAAATGGGTTTTTAAAAATTCATCAAAGAGAGTTCCTATTTTCTCTTCATCCTCCACCCAGATTCCCTTATCATTTTGTATGCCTTTTATTTTGTTTTTGTGAGCTTTAATTTTACTCATATTCTAAAAAAATTTAGTATTTTTATCACCATCTTTAAGCCATTTAATCTTTGCACGCTGTTTCCAAAAGATTTTTTCCATATGTAGTCTATGTCTCAATTTTCCTTTTGCTTTGCTTAGTTCTTTTCTAATACCTTCATTTTGAGTATTATCATATTATAATTCCAATTTTCCCACTTCTTCCTCCGCCTCCTTTATTTATTGGTTTAAGTTTCCAAAACCCTTTATATTCCATAATTTTAAACATCGTTTTAATCTGTGTAACTTAAACGATAGAACCTGCATAGGCTTTCCTCTTGCTGGCTCTATCCAAGACTCTCTCACCACTTTTTTGAATTCTGAGTGTTTTTTCCACATGTTTTGAAATTTAAAACTTCCTATCATGCGCTGATTCTTATGAATTGATATGAGGAAGGGGCTATGATCTGAATAGGTTCTGTTTAAATGCCTCGGCCCTATAACCCCCTGAGGGCTATCCACTTTGCATTACACAAAACCCTATATAATCTTGCCTAGATTGCTCCTCTTTTTCACCAGTTATTACACTAGGTGCATCTTGACCCTGCAAAATCTACTTCCATTAGATTAGCATTTGTGATTGTATCATTAAATTGTGTCATAGCAACTATATCTGGATTTTTTCCTCCTCTCTTTTCCTTCGCACTTCTTATTACATTAAAATCCCTCCTATAATCCATGGTGTATCTTTTTTAGCTATTTCATGCATTTCCTTCCATAAATCTAACCTGTCTTTTTTAACATTTTAGCATAAACTACCGAAATTATTTCATCTGAATATTTATTTGTTTTAAAGTAAACTACTTGCTCTGTGTCTTTTATTATTGCGATATTTATATAATTATGCCACATAATCCAAAGCTTACTATTTATATTTGCATATGCATTATTAAAACCTGATAATTCACTATACTTTGTTAATTGGTCTTTCTGAGTCATAGGTTCTGCTATAATTACAAGGGGAATTTTATGTACTTTTATTAATAGTTTCAGTCTATTTATCAAGGGGTTATTTTACACCCCCCTAATATTCCAATAAAGACATATATCCATTAAATCCTGACTTTGCTTGAGCACTTGTTGTACACTTAGACTCATACATCTTGTTTAAATGTTTCTTCATATTCCTTGAAGGCTTGTATACGTTAGGAATAACTTGCATTATTTCTTTATATTTTAGCTGCTGTCCGAGGTGCATAGCCATTTGTTTTATGGCTTCCATGGATTGATTTCTAGTGAGCTTTTCCAAGTCCTCTTAATACATTTCTAGATCATCTTTTATGTTTTTCATTTCACCCTCCCTATTCTCTTCTTCCCTTCCTAATGGAGGGCAGCTGAACACAAATGAATCTTCTTCTAGAAAATCCAGAAGATCCTCATTTATCTCGCCGAAAACCTTTGGGTTCTCCTTCAAAACCCTCCTTGATTTAAAGCTTTTTCCTTTCACTTCCACCCAACATTCATATTTATCACTCCCCCCCCCCCCCCCATATTCCCACCTCTAGTTCAAACCCTATATTCATGTTACTACCTCCCTCCTCGATTAGATTACTCTCCTCATTACTCCTTTCTTTCTCTGAACTTATATCCAGGGGTCCCCCACCCTCCTATTTCTCTCTATAGCTACCTTTCAGTATCCTACTTCCCTCTTAACCCATTTTGACCCTTCCTTCCTCTACCCTCGTGCCACTTCTCTACTGCCCCCAGCCTAAACTCTCCTATGTCATTTCCTAGTCTTTTACATACTAGGCAGTAAAATGGTAGGTTCTCAGGTATAACATATTGGCAGAACCCCTCCCTCAGTTCACCTTCTCCACTACCTATCCATATTTTTATGGGTGGGTGTGTAAGTAAATTACACTCTACACATACATGGGCATTGTTAGGCCTAGAAATAGAGGTTTTTGCCTCATCCCGAAGCATCAGCTTTCCCAAGAAAGAAGAAATAACATACAATGAATGCTTTTTATACAGAAACAACAGTAGGTTGGGAAGAGAAAACCATACCGGAGGTATGGGTGCTTCTTCCTATGGACTGACATTTTTTCATCCACTTCAAAATGCGCATAGGATAACCATTTACCTGCCATAATCCTTTTAGCCATAACCAGTGAAAATCATTCTTCATATAGCACTGCAAGATAACATGTTTAGCATCAAAATATGCAAACTTCACCATCCCCTTGAATTTCAAAGAAGAGATGAATGTTTGTAATTCTTGTGTGCGAGGTCTGCCATGGAAGAATTTCTCGATAAGCATGTGTTCAAATGGCTCTATGAGCCTTTGTATCTCTTCTGAGAAGAAGAAAACTATGGGGTTCTCATTTTTTTTGAACATAGGAGGAGGCATGGGTTCATTCAATATTGAAGCAAAGGACTTTTTATTTGATAATAAATCCCTTTGCTCCATTTTGAGCTTGAATGGAGCTTGATTTGAGTAGAAATGGCAATTTTATCTTTCTAGAAATTGAGATTTTCTCTCTCTAAAGTTGAGAGTATTTTTTGAAAAAACCACAAAAATTTTTTTATTCTTCATATTCTTCTTCTTATTCTTCTACTTCTTCTTTTTCTTTTTCTTCTAACTTTTCTTATTCTTTTTCTTCTTCCCCCTTTTCATAATCATTTTCTTATTATTTTCTATCTTTGTATTGTTATCCTTCTTATTCTTTTTCTTCTTTTTCTTTTTTTTCTTCTTCTACTTCTTTTAATTTTTATTCTTCTTCTTCATGTTCTTCACCTTCTTCTTCATCTTCTTCTTTATTATCTTTTTGTTCTTCATTTTATTTTATTCTTTTCTTATTATTATTATTCTTCTTCTTCTTTGTTTTCTTTTTATTGTAATTCTTCTTCTTATTCTTTATCTAGTTTTTCTTAATATTTTATTTTTTCTTCTTCTTTGTCTTATTTTTTTTCTTCTTCTTCTCCATCTTCTTCTTCTTCCTATTCTTCAAATTTTTTCTTCTTCTTCTTCTTCATTTTCTACTTATTCTTCTTCTGCTTCTTATTATTCTACTTCGTTACTATTATATTCTTCTTTTACTTCATCTTCTTCTACTTCATCTTCTTCTACTTAATCTTCTTCTACTTCTTCTTCATTTTATTATTTTTCTTCTTTCTTCTTATTTTTCTACTTCTACTAATTCTTCTTCTTCTACTTATTCTTCTTCATTTACTTTTTTTTCTTCTTCTTCTTCATCAACTTCTTGTTCTTATTGTTATTCTTTACCTTCTTCAAGTTCTTTTTCTTCATCTTTTAATTCTTCATCATCTTCTTGTTCTTCTTATTCTACAACTTCTTCTCTTTCACATTTCTATTCTTCTTCTTTGTTACTTTTTCTTCTTCTTCTCCTTCTTTGCTTCTTCTTTTTTCTTCTTCTTATTCATCATTTTATTTTCTTCTTCATCTTCATCATCTTCTTCCTATTTTTTATTTTCTTCTTCTTCTTATTCTTCTTCTTCTAATTCTTATTCTTCTTCTTCTAATTCTTCTTCTTCTTCTAATTCTTCTTCTTTTCTTCTAATTCTTCTTCTTCTTCAACTTATTTTTCTTCTTCTTCTCTTTTTCTTCTTCTCCTTCTTCTTATTCCACTACTCCTTCTTCTTATTCTTCTTGTTCTTCTTCTTCTTTACCTTTATCATCATCATCATCATTTTTTCTTCTTCTTTATCTTCTTCTTCTTTGTCTTCTTATTCTTCTTCTTGTTCATCATCTTCTTCTCCTTTTCTTCTTCTATCTTTTTTTTCTACTTATAATTTATCTTATTTTTTTCTACTTATTCTTCTTCATATTCATCATTTTCTTCTTTTTCTTCTTTTTCTTCATCTTCATCATAATCATCATCATTATCTTGTTCTTTTACTTCTTCTTGCTCTTCTTTTGCAATACTTTTTTCTTCATCTCATTCTACTTCTTCTTCATCTTTTTAGTCTTCTTCTTTTTAGTCTTATTCTTCTTCTCCTTCATTTTCATCATCATCATCATCTTTTTCTTCTACTTCTTTTCTTTTTCTTCTAATTTAGTTCTTCATTATCTTCTTCTTCTTTTATTTTTTTTCTTTTACTATATTTTCTTCTTCTTCTTCTTTTGCTTCTCTTTTGTCTTCACCACCTTTTTATTCTTAACCATCTTCTTCTTCTTCTTTTTCTTCTTCTTCATCTTCTTAATCTTCTTCTTGCTCTTTTACTTTTTCTTCTTCTTCTTCTTTGCCTTCTCACCTATTTATATTTTTTTTATCTTCTTTCATTTCATCATTATCATTATCATCTCCTTCATTTTCTTCTACTTCTTTTTTTTCTTCTTCTTCATCAACTTCTTCTTATTCTTTTTCTTCTTCTTGTTATTATTCTTTTTCTCCTTTTTCATCTTCTACTTGTTCTTTTTCATTATCATCATATTTTTTTTCTTATTAGTATTCTTTTTCTTTAATTACTTCTTATTTTTTCTTTTTCTTCTTCTTGTTATTATTCTTTTTCTCCTTTTTCATCTTTTACTTGTTCTTTTTCATTATCATCATATTTTTTTCTTATAAGTATTTTTTTTCTTTAACTACTTCTTATTTTTCTTTTTCTTCTCATACTTGTCATCATCCACCACAACAAAGACACGACTCTCATACTATAGTGAAACTATTTTGTTAGATATTCTACATAAATCCATATTACTTGAATGTTAGTTCCTTTAGATAGTACTTATTGGATTGGTCTTTAAAATATTCGTGTTTTTTGGTTTATAAGTATCATACTCATAATACTTAAACTTCCCTCAATTATAGATATTCACACATTGGTTTATGTGGCGCATTAAGGATAGAAAGGGCTATCACTTTCTTCTTACTATGACACTTGAGTATATCCCTTGACTTATCTATCACTATATATCATAACTAATATACATAAACTAATATATTTATAAACCATAAGTTTTGGTTCTAAATTGCATTTATATCTACCAATTTCCAAACATTAAAATAAATACAAATATAAACTCATATAATCATTAATTCATCATAACACAAGTATATTCATCAATCCTATATCTCACATTAGCAAGACATTAGAGTAAAAATCATGTAAAATATATTGAGAAACATCTCATGGATTCAAGAGTTCACAATGAATGTCCAAGTGAAATCTAAGTATATAATTCTAATTTCAATCAAAAATTACTTATGTTCTTGGCATGCATGGTTCATATTTTTTCCAACTTTCTCCTCTCTTTCATCTCTCTTTTGTCTCTCATCATCTCTCTTTTGTCTCTCCTCACCTCTCTTTCATGTATTCTTCTAAGTATCACTTTTATATGTTGAGAATTCATATGATATTTTAAGTTGAAAATCATGACACAAATTTGAGGTAATGACTTAATTATCTCTTTAGAACATCTTTAGAAAACTAATGTCATAGTACTATGAATGTCCATGACTGATGTATTCACTCTATGTAACACAAAGTCATGAAGTTAGAATTAACCATGACTTTGTTCTTGATTTTCTAAGCAAAGTGCCATAATATTGTGATTGTCTCAACAAAGATAATTACTCTCTATAACATAGAGCCACATTAATAGAATTGGCTTTGGCTTTTGTCTTGGTATTATGAGAAAAGTGTCATGATATTTGGATTGTCATGAATGATATAATTACTATCTGTAACACAAAATCATGATACTAAACAATATCATGATTTTTATGTTCGCTCTATAGAATGAAAAGTCATGGTAGGAAATAATGTCATGACTCAAAATACTTTGTGTTTTGGCTTTGCATCGAATAAATTATTTCTCTGAAAACCCTTATGACTATTTATATTAGTAGGGTACCTAGCAGCCATAATGAAAAAATATTATCATAGACACTAAGTATTTTTTAAATAGTGCAGCCATGACTCCAAGAAAATATTATAGCCATGATGATTGTGTTGCATATTGAAATATTTGTGCAAACTTAATTGTTGAGCTATGATATATAAATAAAACCAAGACAATTTTTTTTGTTTAGTTATGACCAAGAAGAGATGTCACAACTATTCAAGAATAAGTATGGAAGGTAAATTAAAGTTGTGACAAAGGAATTATCATGACTCTCTATTTGTTCTCTCTCTTTCAAGTCTTTACTCTATAGAGTCTATCAATTTTATCCAAAATTACTATGATTTTACTAAAATATATTAAATTCTCTTAAAATAAGAATTTAGTGAAATATCTCTAATAAATACTAGAATAAGTACAAACACAACAGATATATTCACCAAATGACTCAAAAACATTGGTGCATGGAATGCCATGCTAACTCATCATAAAAATATTGCACTTTTTTAAGTAATGAGTCTCCCTTCAAATATCTATACCAAAAGAAGAAGTATAAATCTAAGATAACTACGACAAGGTTTGAGTGTCATGGCCAACTTTTATTTTGTAAATAGGATCTATAATTTTTGGATTTTTTATGAAGTGTATGAGTCATGGTATAACATGTATATTCATCAAAATGTGCAAAAACTTTTAGATTGTCTCCCAGGCATCACTATGCTTAATGCTCATAGCTAGACTTACTTTTAGAGATGAACTTTCTCATTTTCAATTTCATATGTTCAAGCTATTTTTTTAGAACAATTTTTTCTCACCTTTTACCTTCTACTCTATGTTTTGATCAATGATGTTGACTCAAAGATGTTTAACTTCCTTTCTTTAATTGGGCAGCAATATCAAAAATTTTCTTAGTTCCTATAGCTTTGGGGATGGCTTTGATCCTCATAGGTCTGGGTGATTATAGTCATGAATTTTTTGTGTCATACCTTTTTGTTGCACTCCAACATCAATCTTGTCATAGTTTTGTTCATCCTCATTTTTTATTTCATTTTCGTTCACAACTTCCTCATAAATTGTTATAGCTTCAAGTAGAATAACTTTCAAAATAATGCTCATGTCTTCAAGTTTTAATTTCTTCTATTATATTTGATCTTTGTCTGTGTCATTTCACTTCTTTGTTTCCATAAGTAATGCCAAAATTTATCTTCAAATGATTGATTGTCTATCAAATACGAATATTCATGTTGTCATGCTTAATCTAGAATCTCATATAGTATATCTTCATGACATTAAATGTAAGGATGAAGTACCTATAGAAATTATTGTTTAGTCAAAAATATCACAAACTTCTTTGAAATAAATTCATCTCTTCTATTTGACTTATTTAGTTGGAAAAGATTTTTTCTTTTATCTTTTAAATTCTAGGTCCAAAGGTTTACACTAAGTATTAAAAGTTCTGCTTGTGTAAGTTGTGATGCTTATAAAATTGACAAAAAAATGGACAAAATATAAATACAATATAAACACTATGCAATACTCACATTCACATAACTAGAAATATAAGTTTCTTTTCATAAGGAATGTTATCTCAACTCAAGTTGATTAATCAAACTACAATAAAATAATTTTTAAAAATTACATAAAAAATTTGTTGCAACTTTGTGAGGGCATCAAAATTATCATTAATTGACATGATCTCAAAATTCTATTGGGAGATGATCTCTCATCCAACATAATTCTATAAATATATAGGTTATATAAGTAATAAAATAGATATAAGTTCATTTATCAATCTCATATGAATTGTATTGGCAATTCGATCAACTAATAGTAAACTAACTATTACTTCAATTACATATATATACGTAGTCTTTAAAAAGATACCCAGGCTCTAAACACTATAAGAAAAGATGCAATTAGAAATGGAATTTATATATGTCCAATATTGTTTCTAAAATTTAGAGTGGAATTGAAACAGATTAGAAATAGAAAAGATAAATCAATAATAAATTAGAAAAGAAGAAAAAATCCATTGCTAATTAGTGACAGAATTTTATGAGTTTTTTAAATCTGTCAATAATTGTAACGTGAAGTTGGGTATGGTTTTTAATTATAGAAACTTAGTTATCAAGTATTATTAGAAATGAAATATGAATCTATTTCTACATTTAGCAACAAGAATAATTTACATTGCTAAATGAAAACTTACATGTTTATTTATCATTATATCATTAAAAAGAATTTTCGACGGAATAAATTTTCATCACTATAATAGGGATGGAAACAATTTTAATCACTAAATCATGATAATTAATTTATCAAAGAATACTTCGAAACTTCAAACATACTTAGGGTCCTGGGAAATTTTTATAGTGATTCTTATTTCATCTGAATTATTTGTGGATTGTATATCCTCCATATATTGATTGACATAAATTTCATTCATAATCGAGGTATGAAATTATGATTTTTATTTTATCCCATATGTATTGTGATTGAGAATAGTTATATTTGTGAATTTTGATATTACGTCTATTTTTTTTCATTTTTTTTACATTTATATTTGGTTATTTCTTATTGTTTTGTTGAATGATTATAATTTTAATTAATAAATTATATATTTTACATTTTTTTTCTCATACTTGGATATGTTAAATTTTTGTGTAGCCTAATTGAGGTATGAATTTTTTATGCATTTTGTTATTGACGTATAGTTATGATTATTATAATTAATTTGCATCTTATTTCCTTACTAAGATTACATGAAATTTAATAATTTTTAAAATAATAAATGATACTAATGGCATAGCCTTAATAATAAACAATTTATAATTATTATAAAAAATACTCAAAGTTTATCTGTAATAACAATAAAAATTCTAAAAAAAATTATGGGGGCATGCAATTGTAAGGATGAAACATAACAAAGAAGTGTAAAACTAAAAAAATTATAGCTCAATTAAAATTTCATATAGTTGCTTGATCTACATTTCACAAAAGGTTCAAATATGGTATGTGACTATGAATATTTTAAGCTTCATATAGATTAGAAGATTTTCCCATTAATTCGTTAATGTTCTCCATCAATGGGTAATTTATTTTTTATGTTTTTCCATTTACAAATTTTAATGCATTGACATTGAAATTTATTTATTAATTATTTATATTATATATAATGTGTTCACCTAATAATTTAGTACTCATTATTAATTAAGAAATAAATAATTATGATATTGTAAATTTTACTCTTTTTTATTATTAATGCAATTTCATCTAATATATATAAATTTCAAATATTTAGTTTTATGTAAATAACAATATTACAACTTATGTCTTTTAATAAATATCTAAGATATTGGAACAACTTATCTTTTCTCATTTTAATCCAAAATTATCTAATAATGATTTTATTATAACTTATTTGTTATATTTATGTAATGCCATAAAAATGTTACTTTATCTTTATTACAAATATATCTCTATCTATATTATTATAATTAAAAAATATTAATGTTATGTGTAACAGGAATCGAAAATATTATATGACTTGATCATCAATGGATAAATGTAAGACTGAAAGATTGGATTTTGCCTAATGATTTTGTAGAGAAGATTAAGGAGTTTTTTGCCTTTGCTAAAAAAATGGCATGAATTTATGGATGAAGCAAAAATAAGATGCTCATTTTATGCATGTAAATGCCAAAATTATGGTTTCCAAGATATGGACATAGTGTGATATCATCTTGCAAAAAAATATATTTGTTAGAGATTATTATGTTTGGTATAAATATGGAGAATTAGTAGTGCCACAAAATGTAAGTATTATGTACATAAAAATGATGATTCAAATGTTGTAATGAAAGTTGCTAATCCTAATATGAAGTAATTTTGAAGAATGTTATTGATCCTTCATTAAATCAGGATGTCGCTAATGATATCCCAATATCACTAGCAAACCAATTTTATGAAATGTTGAAGGCTTCAGAAGAAAAGGTTTGGCCAGTTAATCTATATTGCCACTTAAAGTTATCAATGGTAGCTAGACTCATTAATTTAAAGGCAAAACATCCTTTTCATAAAGATATTATGATAAAATATGTCAATTGTCATCTGAATTATTACAAAAGAATAAAATCATTATAGATAGTTTTTACAGCACAAAGAAGTTAATGCAAGGTTTGGGTTTGCTTGTGAAAAAAATACATTGCTATATTAATGGCTGAATGATTTATTTGGGCATCGATAGTGAAGCAATTACATATAATTTTTATAACTATCCTCGGTACAAAAGAAATATAGCATATAAAAGGCAGAAAATAAATGTTTATCACAAGAAGATGTATTATTTCTCATTGACTCCTCAATTATAAAGATTATTTGCATCTGAAGCCACTACTAATGACATGAGTGGTAAAAAAAGAGCATATTATTGAAGATGGAAAAAGTGCTTCATTGCTCAGATTCTCCTTTTTAGAAATATTTTGATAATTATCATCCATCTTTTGTTGATAAAAGTCGAAATGTTAGATCAGGGCAATGCAGATGGATTCCAGCTAATACTTTTCATGTCTTGTTATTATTATACCTTTTATTTTTTCATCATGAATGTGCATAAAAGATTAGTACATATGTTTACATGTTATCGTATCTAGTCCAAGAAATCCAAAAGACAACTTAGATGTTTTCCTAGAACTCAATCTAGGGCCTACCCAGCACAACATAGTTCAAAACCATGCTTGGAAGCTCATGACGTGCTAGCTTGAGGCACTACTCATGCTATGATGGGCCAGGGGTTGCTGGGGTCTCATACCAAGCCAAGCACGACTCAGCTACTTGGCTCAAAGGCATGGTCTAGTGGCATGGTCATGTACCATGCCCTAGAATTCAGGCCAGGTACCGAGGATAATCCGATTTGATAACACTCGACCCACCCACACCCATTTATTTTAAAAATAATTTTTTAATAAAAAATTTGTTGGCCATGACCTTGACCCATCATGTGTCCATGCCCACTCACTCGAGGTCTAGGCATAAATTCTAACTTGAAGGCCCAATCTCGAACCTTCTGGAACCAATAGCATGACTAGGCATGAACTAGCTTGAATCTGGAAAACTTGGGCTGGTCGGGTCATGCCAAGCTGGCCTCTTTTGAGCATGGCATGACTCTCATATTGTGTCGTGCTAGGCATAGTATAGTGCCCCAACTATGCCACCAAAAACTGGATCATGCCAACATGGCAAGGGCCACTTGAAACCTCTACCTGTGGCCCTTATAGCAATGCTCAAATTTTTTTAGGAGGTTGATATCAAAACATATGATATATCTAGAAAACATAACTTTAAAATGTGAGCAGCACTTATATGGACTATAAGTTACTTTCCTACATATTCAATATTTTTAAAATGGAGTGCTGCATGAAAATTAGCTTATCCTTATTGTATGGAGGACTCAGATGCATTTCATCTGAGCAAAAGAGGAAACCCTTCTTACTTTGATAATCAACATAAATTCTTACATGTAGAACATCCATTTTAGATGAATATTGATGCATTTAAGAAAGTCAATAAAGTCATTAATAGTGTTTAAGATTAGGTGACAAAATATTAGAAGTAATTAAAAAATATGGGGTCAAAATATTATGGATGTTGATGCATATTCCATTAATACACAAATTTCAAAGAATTATCCCTATAGTTGGAAGAAAAAATATCTTGTTGGATTTTCCTTATTTAAAAAACAATCTTATTAAACACAACTTAGCATGATACACATTGAGAATAATATTTTTGATAATATTTTAATACTATAATAAATGTGGATGGAAAAACAAAAGATAATGTCAAATCAAGAAATGATTTAAAATAGTTAGGTTCATGTCCAAAGTTATATAGGGACAAATCAATGAATAAATTTTCTAAAGCTTATTATAATCTTAAAAATGATGCAAATGAAGTTTTATGCAAATGACTATTGGAGCTCAGGTTTTCTGATGGATATGCAACTAATATGGGAAGATATGTTGAATTGAAGAAGTATGAGTTATTTGGAATGAAAGGTCATTATTTCCATATGTTCATGCACAGGCTAATACCTATAACATTCCATGAATTACTTCCACAAAATGTTTGAGAAGCATTGACTAAAATAAGTATTTTTTTAATCTGACTTGTAATGTCATAAGAAAAGAAGAAATAGAGAAATTAGAAAATGACATCCCCAATTATTTTATGCAAACTTGAGCATATGTTTCCTCCTAGCTTCATCGATTCCATGTAACATCTCCTAGTCTACTTGCCTTATAAATCCATAATAGCAGACCCTATGCAATATAGATTGATGTATCTATTTAAGAGGTTATATATTTTTCATTTGTTAATCAACAAATATTAATGTATTTGATGAATAATTTTTTCTAATTTATATCTATTTAAGATATCTTAAAAAATTAAAAAAATGTTTTAAATAAAACCAAAATCGAAAGATTGATATGCAATGTCTACTTGGTTGAAGAGGCTTCAGCATTTTATGCGTACTACTTACAGTCACAATTATATACTCAACATAACATATTATCACCAAATAATATATATGGTAGAGTAACATCAAGATATATTTTGGATGACCTAGAGTTTCATGTTGTATACACATATATTTTGTTGAACTACAGGAAGGTATACCTTATATTGAGTAAGATTTATTATAATTTCATATTCTCATATATTTGTTATTGTATGTGTTATAGCAATTTAATAATTCAAAATTTTTTGATGGTATATATGCTAAGGAACTAAAGCAGAGAGAACCTAATATTGATGATAATTCAATTTATTCAAAGCTTGAAAAAGATTTCATGAATTGGTTTGAAAAATTTGTTAGTATATATATTATCATGCTTAGTTCTAAACATTTACATACAACAATATATATGTACGAATTTTTTTTTATTTTGTATGTACAATTTTCTTCATCAAATATTTGTAAAAGACAAATGAATGATCTTATATAAAGACCATTATGAAGTTTACAGACATATCACATATATTATGTAAATGAAAACAAATTTCACACTTTGAAACATGGTTCAAATAAAATTATAATAAATAATGGTGTTTGCATCAATGGGTCTAATTGTAGTGCATTTAATACTTATTTTCATGATCAACTAATTGAAATTTTATGTATGGAGTATCCTACTTTACCAATTAAAAGGATAATTCTATTTAAGTGTAAATAATTTAATCATATTTCAAATATGTGTACTAGAATTCATCATCAAAACAACCTTATTGATGTACACCATAAAAAATATTATCATAAGTATGAGAGACATTTATTCTTGTAGTACAAGTTGAACAAGTGTGCTACACCACTTATCCAACCACAAGTAGAATTCATGTCACTGGTGAGCAATATGCAAAATAAAACCTAGATCAACTATTGAAGTTGTTGAAAAGACTGTTATTGTCAATCCATCGCATGTATCTGTATTTAAATAGAATAATGTGGAACTTCATTCAATCATTCATGGGGAAGATGATGGGCTTCAAACATTATTTGGTGAAGGTGGAAATTATTTGGACATTGATGATGGTCATGTTGAAGAAGATAATAAGGATGAAATAATTATAGAATTAGATAATGATGAATATGTAGATAGAAATGATTTGTTAGAAATTTTTGATGATGACTAGAAATTTATTTACTGCCTTTTTATTTTTTTTCATTCTCATTTTATAATCATTATAATGTGGATGTTAAATTAAAATATTTTAATACCTATTTTAAATATTAATGTATTTATCATTATGTTTTGTTATTATGACAATTTAATAATATATTTTTATTGTCTCTATATATTTTGATGTTTATCTAACTTGATTTAGGTATGAGAGCTAATCATTCAAGTGGTTGGGGATCACAATATGTGAGGAGAAATAGAAGAAGTTAACTAAAAGTTCGTGGAGGAAGAAATCTACATTTATTTAGGATAATACTACAAATGACTCTTTGTATATCTATCTCATGAGGCTCATGCATTGCTACTAGAACAATGGCATCAGTAAGATATGCTAAGTTATGAGAAAATCTTCATTCGACCCTCAAGTGACAATAAATAGAATGTAGCTTTCTTAAATTTACTATATGCATTCATTATCATATTTCATTTTTTTCATTTTAATTAAATATATATTAATATGTAAATGAAATTATAAGTATATTAAAATATTTGAATTTTGGTATTTTCAAATATTAACAATATATGATATTGCTACTTATTGAACATTTTCATTTAAATTATTTATATGTATATGTACATGCTAATGTTAAATTACTTATAGGTTTATTCTTTTTGCTTCTCATACAATAGAAAAGATATTTAAGGAGAAACTAGTTGTAAAGGATATAAAATGGAGCAAAGTGTCCCAAAGTATGGAAAAATTTTATTATGAAAAATTTAAAGTATATTTTCCATGGATTTAGTCTTATTATAAATGTATTACAATGTATTCTTTTTTTAATTGGTTTTTATATAAAAACTATAAATGGAATAATGCTTTGGTGTTCTCGGAGAAGGATACATGGAAATATATGATAAGTGTGAAATACAATGACAAACTTGGCAAATGGGAAAAAAAGTATGGTAAAGATGTAACACCTAATAGTTTCCCCTTAGTGTTTAGATAAAGTGGTGAGAATACTGGAATAGTGAGGAGTTCAAGTCCTTGTCCTAGATGACCTCATACAATCATTTATTAGAGAAAGTAGGTGAAGGATCAGGACCTTCAAAACCTATTAGAGGTTCAAATGCAACCTACCAACATTTAATATATTTAGGATAATTATCTTTTATTATTTGGTATAATTTAAATATTTTGAATCCAAAGGATAATATCTATGTGGTAATGAAAGATGTATCTTAATAATAACTAATCTTTATTTTCAAGAAGCTGAATTAGGATGTCTACCATTATCATTTAAGATATTCAAGCAAATACACTAGAAGAATGATATATCATTTGTGGACAAGCATTCGAATAATATAAATATGAGTTTATCATTTTATACTTGTAATTACATTTGAAAATTGCTAATAATGTAAAGTCAAAGTATATTTTTTTACCATAATAATTGATTAATTAATTATGGACTCATTAATTATAATGACTAACTTCATTTTTATATTATTTTTTTAGTAGTGATAAGATAGTTTCTTGAGCTAATATAAAAATTATTTTAATAAATTAATTAATTAGTTATGTTGTATTTTAACAATTTTAGGAAGCTATAAAAATTATGGTTGCATTACTTTCATAATCGACTGACCATTCTATAGAGATACAAGAGATTGATGTTGCACATATTTATATTCAGGATATCGTAGTGTAGCAAAAAAATGTAGAGTGTACGATCTTGGTACCCATGCATCTATATTTTATTTAAGTTCTATTTAGAGTTCATCATCATCATCTTCCAATTAGAATTACATGTTTGATGAGAGGTTACGTGAAGAGATGTAAAAAATTTAGGATACATTGCAAATGAAAAATACGAAGATGAAACAAAAGAATGAAGAGATACAAAAAAATAATGAAGAAACTAAAAAGGAACTTTACGAAATGAAAAAAAAATGGCTGAAAGATTGAAATGATATGAAGAAATGCAAAAGAAAATTTTGAAGATAGAAAAAATAATATGCAAGTTGGTAGTTGTATCATTTATTTTTGATCATAATAAAGAGGATCCATCCAAATATCCAGAGGACAACACTCATCAAGAGAAAGACTCAAGGTCGTTTGTAATGTATTATTAGTATTTTGCAATGAATATTTTTGATGTGAAATTATGGTTTTTGTGTTGATATTTTTTTTAATTAGTTTATGAATTGTGTATTAAAATTTATGAACATTTATATTTATTATCTAATATTTAATATATGTTGGATGTTATGTAAATGTCATTAGATAAATGATACATGGATGTTCTTATTTGGTTGCTGGTCATATAGTTTATGTATGTAACTGTATATTATTTACAACATACAGAAACTACATATGTGGAAAATATTCCTATTACAGATAATAGAAAGAAAACATTTTGTTTTTATATTCATTTCTAAATAGAAACAAATTATGCATTTCGTTGATAATTCATCACTCATTTAGAAACAAATAACATGTTTCTATTTCTTCTATCAAAAAATTAGGGATAGAATTCAAGTTCCCTTAGCCATCGCAACTTTTAGCAATGGATTTATTCCATCATTTTTTTATAGAAATGTCATTGCTTTGTCCTTTTCTAAAAATTTAGATAGGAGCCTTTTAATACATATTCTTTCCATTTCTAATTACGTCGCTATTTGATCATAGTGATGGAATTAGAAATGGAATAAAGTGTTTCTAATTCTATATTTTCTTGTTGTGAAGGTTGGCTTATGTCCTTATGCATAATGATGTTTTTCTTGTATTTGGTTAATATCATATTCAGTTATTAGACAAATGGTAGTTTAATATGAACATACTCATGTGTCATCTTGGCATACAAGATCACCATCAACTTTAAACTATCACTATCAAGGATGATTCCCTCATAGTTGTCTGCTTAGTATTTTAATACCAAAGTCACACATCATTTCATGCAAGGGTCATTCACACATCTACTTCTTTTAGGAAATACATCAATTATCATTGATTATTACTTTGAATATGTACTTCTATTTTTTAATTTTTAATTATCTAAAAGATGTGAGATATTATAGTAGTAAATATATTTATGATTTTAGCCTCATTAGTATCATACTCATGACAATTAACATATATCTTATCATGTATATCACCTATTAAATTCATACAAGAGATAATAACTTGTAGGATTGTCACTACTATACTAGTTTCTCCAACTTGTATGTGTCTCGTGACATACATATCATTATCTATCATAACCAATACGTGACTACCACACTATGGTGAAACTGATAGATTAGACATAATATTTAATACTCATATAATTTGAAGGTTATTTCTTCTATATATAGTACATAATGAATTGGTATTAAATATATTCACACTTTTTATTTCGTAAGTATCATACTTAAAATGATTAAATTTACTTCAACTTTGAATCTTTACACATTAGTTTATATTGCACATTAAGATTATAAGAGTTATTATTTATTTTTTACCATACCACATTAGTATGTCTCATTACTTAATTATCACTGTCCAACATACCAACATGTATAAACTTATATATTCATGAAAATCTTAAGTTTTGGTTATAATATGTATCCATATCCATCAACATCCAAACAATAATATAAACACAAACATAAACTCATATAATTATTAATGCATCATAACACAAGTATATATACTTATCTTAGATCTCAATTTAGCTAGACATTAGGGAGGAAATTATATGAGATATTTTGAAAGAAATCTCATGGATTCGAGGATTCTCAATGAATGCTCGAGTGAAAATTTAAGTATATATTCCTAACTCCAAATCGATGATTGCTTGCCTTCATCTTGGATTTGTTCTAAATGGGGGGTGGAATTACATCACATTGGATTCTTGACATGCATGATTTATATTCTTCCCCCCTTTTCTCCTCATCTTTCTTCTCTATCATCTCTCCTCATCTCTATCTCATATCTTTCTAAGTATCACTTTTATACTTAGGGAATCTATGTAATATTTTAAGTTAGAAGTCATGGAACATACTTGAGATAGTGAATTTATTATCTCTTTGGATCTCCTTTAGAGCATTGGTATCTCATCGATGAGAATGGTCGTGATTGATGATTTTACTCTTTGTAATAAAAAGTCATAACATTGGAATTAGTTGAAGCTTTAGACTTGGATTTCTGAGAAAAGTATTGTGGTACTTAGATTATAGTAACTGGGACAATTACTCTTTGTAATAGAAAGTTGCAACAATGAACAAGACCATGGTTTTTATAATTTCTCTTAGGAATAAAAAGTCAATTAAAAAATAATGCCTCTGTGTCAATTATAGTATTGTCTTTATGACTCAAGATGTTTTGTGTTTTAGTTATGTATCAGATAAGTCATGACTCTGGAAATTACTAAGACTATTTATACTCGTAGAATATTTGGTTTCTATGATAAAAAAAATATTATTACCATTCTATATTTTAGAAATAATGTTGCCACAAGTCCAAAAAAAATATCATGGTCTTGATAATTATATTGCATTATGAAATACTCATGTCAAATCAATGATAATGTCATAACATACAAAAAATGTATAACTATTTTTTTTTGAAGAGTTATATCTAAGAAGGGATGCCACAACAACTCAAGAATAAGTATTAAATGTGTACCCAAGTCATGACAAGGGAATTGATACAATACTTTATTGCTTCTTTCCCCTTCAAGTCTTTACTTTACTGAATCTACATGTCACCTAAAATCATTATGATTTCACTTATATTTGTCAAATTCTCTCAAGATAAAAATTTAGTAAAATTTCTCCAATAAATACTAGAATAAGTACAAATACAAAAAGATATACTTATCAAATAACCCTAAAAAAGTTGATACATGATGTACTGATTAGTGATCAAACTAAGAATCCACTAGTAATAGTTATAAAATACTCAAATATATAGAAAAAGATGTTATCATTGAAGACATACCATATAATCCACCCTACTGAATTTTAAATGGAATCTTCTTCTTGGATATAATATTCGCATCTTGAAAAAAAACTTTAGTATAAACAAAGAATTATTCAGTATTAAGTTGTCTAGAAAGATTAATCATGGGAAATAAACTTACATGATAATTAGGAACAAGCATAACATGAGAAGGTAACAAAGATCAAATTTAAATAGTATCATATTCATTGACTTTTAAATATTTGTTATTGACTACGATAATATTTTCATAATATGAAAAAAATATAATGAATGCGATATGATTATTAATAATGTGAATATTTGCTCATATATCAATAATCTAAGAATTTGAAGTGAGAATAATAATAAAATAACTAGTTATACCTAAAATAAAAGAAATATCTATTACTACTTTAAAGATTAGTTATGTATATTCAACTCTAGTAAGTATCATGATTGATGACTCTATGAGAAACTTGGATAACTCTGATAATTAGCATGTCTTTCTTATTAATATGTAAAACTCTCAACTGCCTTTCTATAAATAATAACAATTAACTATCATTAGTATTATCTATTATCTTGTAATGTATACACCAAATTGAGACTCTATTCCATCTACCTCTTCTCAAGGAATCCATATTGATTCTTCCAAAAACCAAGTAATGCTAAATTCTAATATCTACAAAATCAATTTAGAGTTTAATCTTTAAAAAAATTATCAAAAATCCAATTAAGGTTGTTACCCACTAGGACAACCACACCACCATGCTCATCACCATGAACACCATTGTGCATGGTGGTGAGTTTCATTGACATGTGCCCGAGTGGTGGGATCTTTCAAGTTGAATCTAGTTTAGTTTCGTTAACCCCCTTCATATACCACAAAGATTTGTGAGAAAATACATGACCAAAATAATTATGATCATGGGCCTTCTTATTAGATTTTTGGATGATCTTAGGGTAATTAGTATTATGAAAATCTACTATCAGTCTGCTTATGGTAGGATTCCTAGGTCAAATAGTAGGAAAGACATAATAATATATTATAAGTTAAAAAAATAATTAATAATTAATGAATTTAAAAAATATAATGCAATATTGTCCATGATATTTGATATCTAAACTAGTTGTGATGATGATCATTCATATGCCTCACTACCCTTTATATAGATTCAAAATGGAAACATAATTAAAAACATTTTAGATTTCTTGATATTTTCCAAACTCATGATAATCATGCCATATATAAGAGTATGATGAGGATCTTTATAAATATGATATTTAGTATATTATATTTTGTATTACGTTTGATAACACTAATAAAATGACGTAGATGTTAGTATAATTGTTAAATTGATTAGAGATTAATCGTTAGGTGAGATTTTTCATGTTAGATGTATGTGTCGCATAATTAACTTGATACTATATATGAGAATGAAAGTAATTTTTCTAACATTAGAAAAAATAAAAAAATCACTAAAGTACCTTATGATGCCTAGTTGACAAAGAGAGATTAGCAATTACTATTTGTCTACATGCCAAAAGTAGAGGTGTCAAATGAATTGTGCCGGGGCATTGGTTACTATACTATGTTGTGCCTGGCCCGACACGGTTTATTCAGGCAAGGCCCAGCATGACCCGGTTGGCACGGCCATTTTTTGGCCGTGCTGGGTCAGGCCCATACGGGCCAGTTTAAAAATATTTAAAATTATTTTTTATTTTTTCATTTTTTGTTTATAATATTTATGTAATTATAAAATATAAATTAGATAATATTAAAAAATATTTAAATTGTAAATTGTAAATATTTGAATAGTTATAAAGTTTATTTTTTTATGTTATTTGTATTAATTATGTATTGATTAATTAGATTATAATTTATTAGAATTATATAATAAAATTTTTAATGAAATTTTTAAAAAAAAATAAAATAAACACATAATTTATTTAACAAAAATAACAAAGTCACACTCACAAAGCTGAGTGTCTAACGGCCAAACCAAAGCAAATATAATGTAAATAAAAATAAGTACAAAATATCGAAATCAAAAATTAGAATCAAGTATAATTCATAAGCAAAAACATGAATGTAACATAAGTGTCGTTGTCGACATGTCACAATCCCGCAATCATCAACCATCAAGCATCAAGTGGCAACCTCATCAATCATCCATCGGCATATTAATATCATCATCAAAATCAATATCAATATCACTATCATATGTATCATCATCAATAATCAACTCATCCACTTTCATTGCAATCCCACTTCCAGTCCCAGCACAATCCTTGATGCTAAACCTCGAATCCTCCCAATCCTTCATGCATGCTAAAGCTTCAACAATATCTGTACATAATCTCGATCTCATATCTGAAATCACATTCACTACAACAGAAAAAGTAGACTCCAATGCTACGCTCGACATCGGAGGAGTTAGTAGATCCTGTGTCATCTTAGATAGTATGGGAAAGGTGGACTCATTTGATTTCTACCAATATAATATATCAAGATTTTTAGTATCAGAATGGGATAATATTGAGCAGTAATCAGTATCTAAATATCGAGACAGCTCACTCCTATTCGATGGTCCACCCCATCGTTTCCTCCTAGTTAACTGAATTAAAAAATCATCATCTCTGAATATGGTATAATGTCTGTACTCATAGTCTCACTACTACTACCACCATACCTAGTATCGTAGTATTTGAAAAGGTCAGTCAACTTCTCATAAATGAACCCTTAAGGTGGGTCTTCTAGGTTCATGCACGATGAAATATAAGTCAAAATTGATATCTACCCCTTCCACATTAACCCTTAGTGTCCATGCATGCAGCAAAACAATAAAGAGATGGAATGGTAGACTAGTACTTTAAGTACTTGGTTTTTATCTCTACAACAATATGGCTAAGTGTCGGATCAGCTTGATACTTCCTAAACATGCTTAAGGTTGCATATGCACCTGAGTGCAATACAAGCCGTGAGAGTATAAATTGACAAACACATGTTCGTCATAACATAAAAATCTTCAGAAATTTCATAAATGAAATTTCTGAAGCCCTGTTAGTGTTGTCAATAAAAAGTTCTTCACTCTTACTATTAACGTGGTCAGATATCACGTGTTCGTACCCAACACATGACTCCAACATCAGGTGTGTATAATTCCAATGGTGACTCACATCCGATTAGAATTTATTCTTCTTAAGATTTGCAGACAAATAGAGACTATCGAACTCATGTTGTCTGCGAGCCATGTGAATGTATTTTAGTGAATTACATATGTTTTCCAAAGCGGGAGAACACACCTTCATCCTTGTACAATAAAGTTAATCACGTGACACATGCATCTGACGTGGAAAATATCTTCTAATGGTGCGTCTCTAATATTCTAACAAACATGTTAATCGCTACTCCATTATTATAAACATGTTAATCTGACCTGGAAAATATCTAATGTGATACTAAAAATTTTATTTTGAATTTTATATTCTCTAAAGATCTTCATCATACGCTCAAAAATGGCAGGGCCATCATGAAGATGGAGAATCTCAATGAATCTTAAAATTTTTTTATTCAGTCCTTTTAAAATCTACATAGTGTGCGGTGAGACATGCATAAGATACATCATCGTGACTAGTCCAGATATCGGATGTCACGGACACCACTCCAATATATGTCATAAATTCATTAATTATTTATTATTTTTCTAACTTATAATATTTTAGTATGTCGCTCCTAGATTTGGACCTAGGAATCATATGATAAGCAGGTTGAAAATATGTCTGCATAATGCTCACTACTCTTGGATCTTCTGAAAATCTGATCGGAAGACCCATCAATATGATAAGTTTGGTCATGTCTTTTCTACCTAACTCCATGTGGTATATGAAGGGGGTAAACTTTGAGACTGAACTGGATCCAATCTCAAAAAATGTAGAGTTAAGTTGGGTTTTCCTAGGATCTAATGTAGCATATTTTTTGGTACATAATTCGGCATGCCTCTTAAGGTTCCCAGTCCCAAATGTACTCTTACAAGTTAAAATTTTCTTACAATATTTGCACAGTGTTATTTCTTCTTCCTTACCCCTAATATTTTTTTTTATTTTATTATATTAAAATGAGTCCAAACTACAAAAGTCCTAGTTTTTTGTTTTATAGATGTTTGGGTTGAGACGACCAGTGTAACCAAAGTTTCAGTAGCCTCGGACGGGTAAGATTTTCATTTTCTAAATTTAAATTAATTTCATTAGTATTTGTATTTGTTATTTTTTTGATTCTTTTAGACAAGAGGATAGCTTGAAGAGTAGAGTTTAGAGAGAGAGAGAAATAGAAATACCCAAAAAGCAGTGTAAAGGAAAAGCACGTGCACCAAAAATCCAACTTCAAATGCCCAATGCAAACACCAACTATAGACGAGCTTGATTTGCAAGTCCCAAAAAGTCGAGCCAAAATCTCGAGAGATAGAGTTTTAGGAGAAAGATTTGAGAGGGAGTGAGAATGTGAAATTTTATCTTTTTGAAAAACATAAAAATTAGAGAGAGTGGGGGGCTTTTATAGGAAAAAAAATTAGAATTTTTAAAAAAAGTATTTTTTTTGAATTTTTTAATAATTTTTTTGGGGCAAAATCATGTGGGCTGTTGAATTCTGCCACATAGCTGTTGGAGACACAATATGACAGCTAAATATCAAATAATTTTTAAAAAAAAAATTGAACCGTTGGTCGTAACAGGCTGTTGGGGTTGGCGAGTTGGGGTTTGTTCAAATCCGGGCCAGCCTGATTTCCGAATATGTCGGGCTGAGCCTCAGCCCACCGCAGTGATATGGTACCTGTACCTCGGCTTGTGCCGAGGTACCGGGCCAACCAGACCATGCACTGTGCCGAGCCAGGCACAGCACGAGGCCGAGTTGGCCTCTACACGACACAGCACGGTTCATGCCATGGCAAGCAAGACATGGGAATGGGCACAAAAAATTCCTATACCGTGCCCTGCTAGGCACGGCCAGATCTGAATGTGCCTCGTGCCGGGTTGGGCCAGCCCGGCCCGTTTGACACTTCTAGCCTAAAGAATGACAAGCTTATTATTAATTATTCGGGCTGGGATTCACAAATTTATTTTATAAAATTTCTGAAGATTTTGTATAACAAAATAAACATGTATTCATCTATGTATAATCTCACCACTTGCATTGCACTTAGTTGTATTTAGTGACATAAATATTGAGATAAAAATTAAGTATTTAAAATATTGATTCTATATTCCAACAAAGTATTATTTGGCTACATGTATGGATCATATGATTAAGGTGGAAGGGATAAAAAATATTTTGACAAACAAATCCAAGTGCATGAACTAGGAACATCAATCTAAAAGCTTCATTCACAAAAAAAATAACTAACTTGTTTAAATATTATGACACTATATATCATAGTTATATCCAAACTTCAAATACAGACTTGAACATAATATTCATAAATGACTTCTTCATTCAATTAGCAAGGGATGAATGATGAAATGAGTTATCAAATATGAGTGAACTATCTCAATACTTAGATATTAATTATTACTTCATCTTATCATATATTGATAAAAAGAATTTAGAAATTTTACTATAATGAAAATCATACAAATTTACATATACTATATAATCTAAGATAATATGTGATCTACTGACTCATCCAGTATCTAGTGTAACATCAGTCTATTTTTTCTATGATAGCCAATATTATTTCAAATATGAGATTGAGACTGCAATCAAATATCATAGAGACAATAACAAACATGAATGATTAAGAAGATTCGAAATTAAAAATTCAAGAAAATACACAAGAAATGATGTCAAATAATGATTCATGGTATATGTATATCAATAATATTAAGGCCACTACTAGCAATACCTTCAAATACATACAAGATAATCAAGATTTGTATCTACATCTATACTACCATACTATAGACACTGATTGATGACTCATATAGTCATATGATTTTTGAATTTTTTTTTCACGATACTGCATTATCATTATTTTTTTATGTTAGTAATTTTGCTTTCAACATTTGTAATTTTATAGATTCGAAAGAATAAGAAAATAAAAAAATAATATATTTACAACCACAATCCAAAACCACAGCAAAAAATCAAACCACAATCCAAAAACACAGAAAATAATGTGGTTCACTAGTCATTCAACACGACTAGCTATATCCACGAGAAAAATATTTATGCATTTACAGTTTATAACCAAGAAAATATCTTACAGATGTAGTAATCACAAAAAAAAATTGTGTAGAAAGAGAAGATGAAAATGAACAATTCCGTAATAAATTGGCAGTAGTAAAGAATAGAAATAAAAAATCAATTTATATTAAACAGTTTCTCAATATCAATAATGGAGTGGGTCGGATCACTTGGATGGATCGAGTTGTGCTCCAAAATTTTTTTGGCCACTAATCGGGCAGTGAGATCCTCATTATTATGCTATTGTTGTATTCTCAACCTTTTAATATTTTATTTCTTACACTAACAAAATATTGATATAAAAAATATTTTGGTTATACTAAATAGTTTATCAAAACAAACTATATACAACATTTTATTTTTATCATCTATTTATGTCATTATAATTTTTAAACTATTAGCTATTATATTTATTTTTTTACTCATATTCTACTTTTGAATACGAAATAATGAAATAAAATAAATTTTTTATTCAAAGTGAACATCAATTTTTTTATAAAAAATTTTCTATTTTAGTTTAATTTGTAAGTATAATTTGTTAATAAATATTTCAATAAAAAATTTAAATATAAAAAAAATTTAGATTTTAAAGAATTTTTATTCTCTCCAAAATAAAACTTAAAATCCAAAAGGATCAAAATTTTCATGGTCCAATTTAGGATCCACCATGAACTAGCATGCATTGGCATGGCCCAACATGGCACAACATTGCTAAGGGCCAAACAAGCCATGATAGGCCTTATGTATGGCAACCAAGCACAACATAATAGCATGACTAGGCTACACATAAATGGGTCATGCCGGCATGGCAATATTCATTTTACACCTCTAGTAGAAAGATAGAAAACTATGAGAAAAAAATATCCTTCATTAAGCTGTCTTTAGAAGAATAATGACAAAAAAAATTGAAAAATATTATTTACAACCCAACTTAGAAAGAATAATGACAAAATGACTAATAAATAATTTTTCCTAGTCTAATTAGGAAGAATAAACAGCAAAACATGAGAAAAAGTATTTTCCCCTAAACAAATTAGGGAGAAAGTTTATTAAAAAGAATACAAAACTAGGAAGAGAAAACATGAATCCCCTCGCTTTTCTAAATTGGAGGGATCCTTTAAACTTTTTCTTTCTGTTGAAATAGGTGATTGACAATATAGTTTATGCATCTGGATGACATTCAACTAAAGGAAAAGAAGCCTTTAGCACATCATAATTCAAGATTCTAAGAATTAATTGGATGAATGCAAAGTAGTTCATTGGATACCTATCAGAAATACTGGCCAACCACTACTAGTGGCCCTTGTTGTCCAAGGATGCCATCAACAAGGTGCATGATTTCTAGTATCAGTGCCAGCACAAGATTATCCACAATGAAAATGACATGTATAAAATTGGAAGAACTTAAACAACAGAAGTGGAGACATACCAAACAGCACCAGCCTTCACCATTGCTGCCTGCAATTGAGAAATCTTTGCTCTAAAATCACCAAACAAAGTGACAGTTCCTTTTGGATTCAATGACTCATCATTGTTCTCCTATCTTGATATCATTCATATCCATTTCTACACCAGAAATCTTCATCTTATCCCTATCAATTTTTACACTGGCAATATTGACATCACAACTTCGAACCAGCAGCATAATAGTGAATGACTTTCACTTTATCTAGTTCAACTTTTTCTGGATCACTAAAGTAAAGCAAGCATGAGAATGTAAGTTAGAAAAATTGACCAATAGATGTCTTGGAAGAAAATGTTCAAAAAATCTTGTTTTAGATATCCAACTTCATTTTTATATGTGGTCAAATATGGATGAAACAAAAACATGCCTGCATTAAAATAGAGATTCAACTTTTCTGGCATTTATACAGGCCATTGAACCTTCTCAAGACATTCATAGTAATATCCAATCTGATATTGAGGGGAAAAAACTCAACATTGCTTCACAAAAGGAATCCATTACTGTGTAGAAATAATCACCTTCTAGCTCAAACATATGTCGATGTTATCAAAAACTTGAATATCATCATCTAAGTAGATCAATTTTTCATAATCCACAAACTCCCAAATACGTAGCTTGTGGGCATTGATGACATAATATGACATTTCAAACTTTGTGTCACTAGTTGGATGATAAAAATGCTTAATGTTCCAACCAATGCAACCATGCAATCACATAATATCACAATGGTTGAAAGGAATTTCAGGAAGAACATCAACAACAAGAGGATGCTTAATTTTCATCTTTTTTTAAGCCTTCACTAATCCAACAACTCCATGAACGCATTATTCATTACTTGATAAAAAAGTAATGAAAGCAAAATGAGAATCAAGATATGTCTCACAAAGAGAACATTTGGTGGAGGTGGCGACAATGTTGGAGATGGAAACTACGTTGAACCATGAAAGTTCATTGTTAAACCAGCCATCTCTTGTGCACAATAGTGTTTGCATTTCAACTACACTGATTATCCAAAGATTCCAAGCTATTATATCATTTACATAGTGAGTGCACGCCCCTCCCTCTAGGGTTCACACCCCTTACCCACACTTACATCTTTATGGTTTTTTATCCTAATATATATTGAATAATAAACTTTTTTTTAATAGAAAGTTCTAAGTTAGGTAATAATCACAACTCATGGTGATGAGCTGGAAGTTGGGTAAAAAGAAAAAAAAATTTAATGGTGATTAGAGTTTGAATTAGGTTTGTTAAGTTTGTTTTGTGTGGCTAAGATTAATTCTATGTTACTATAAATACCACTTACCATTTTCAATGTATACCAATAAGTTGAGAAATAAAAATCAGATCATAATTTGAGTATTCTTGAGAGTTGTTAAGTGTATTCTTGAAGTTTGCTAAGGGAGAAAGTTTAGATCTTTATCGCTCATTTTCCAACAAAGTGGTATCAGAGGGAGATTAGTTCCAAACTGTGGAGTATCATATATCAAATTGAAGATCACGATGAGACAAATCTCCACAAATTCTCACTATATTTGGAGATAAGTCAAATGGAAGCATTGCATCATTTAAAGTCCTGACACTCAACAACAATAATTATGATAATTGGAATATCAAGATGAAGACTCTTTTGTGTGCACATGATGTATGGGTAGTAGTACTAAAAGACTTTAGTGAGCCTGACATTGAGGCCACCCAAACACAAACACAAAAGGACTCTTTGAAGAGTTCAAGGATGGAAGATAAGAAAACTCTTTTTCTTATCTATCAAGCCTTGGAGGATGAAAGGTTTGAGAAGATTTCAAGTGCAACATCCTCCAAAGAAGCATGGAACAAGCTTGAAATTTCTTTCAAATGAATTGAGAAAGTAAGAACATTCATCTACAAATGGGTCATTGCAAAATCAAGAAAAAAAAAGATAAGACAAGGGATCAATGAACAACTCTTTAAGATGCAACTCAAGAAGAAGGAAGAAATCTAAGGCCATGACAGAAATCAACATGGTCATGGTAGAGGTCGAGGTCGAGGATGAGGAAGAGGACGTGATGGTGGAAGAGGTTGGACCCACAACAATAATTTTAGCACTACTTATCATAAAGGAAAAAGTTCATCAAGAGTCCATGGGATAGGAAATTCAAATTCAAGGTATAATAAATCTCAAGTTCAATGCTATATTTGACAAAATTTTAGATATTATGCTTCGGAATGTAAAGCTCCCAACAACAAAGTAGAGGAGAAAAACAATTATGTAGAAGCAAACATCAAGAAGAAAGAAATGGTGTTCCTAAAATATCAAGAAAATGATTGTGGACAAGAAAACATGTGGTCCTTGGACATTGGTGCAAGTAACCATATGTGTGGAAAAAGAAGCATATTGATAGATCTCGATGAGTTAGTGTGCGGCTATGTATCATTCGGAGATAATTCAAAGATATCGGTAAAAGGAAAAGGTAATATTTTTATTAAAGGAAAAGATGGTAGTCATCAAATAATCTCTATTATCTACTATGTGCATAGTATGACAAGTAATATTTTGAGTTTGGGTCAAATCTTTAAAAAAATATTATATTCACAAGAAAGATTATAGTCTTTTTATAAAAAATTTCCAAAGGAAGATGATTGCCAAAATAAAAATGTCAAAGAATAGAATATTTTTTTTGAATATTCAAAATGATTATGCAAAGTCATTGAAGGCAATTTATAAAGATTCATCATGACTATGGCATCATCGATTTGGACATCTCAATTTTGGAGGACTAAAGCTATTGTTAAAAAGGAGATGGTGAAAGAATTACCCCACATCAACCATCAAGATCAACTATGTGAATGATGTTTATTCAAGAAGAAGTTTAGAAAAGGTTTTTCAAAGGAGTCTAATACAAGAGCTCAAAATCCACTAAAACTCAATAATGCTAATGTATGCATATCCATCAAGCCAAGGTCTTTTTGTAAAAAATGTTACTTTCTTCTCTTCATTGATGATTTTTCAAGAAAAACTAGAGTCTATTTCTTTAAGCATAAATCATAAGTTTTTAACATATTCAAAAAGTTCAAAGCTCTTGTTGAAAAAGAAAGTTGTTTGCAATCAAGGCAATGAGAATAGATCAAAGTGGTGAATTTACTTTCAAGGAGTTACATGAGTTCTATGCATCTAACAGAATCATACACCATGTAACTATGCCAAAATCCTCTCAATACAATGGTCTTGCAAAAAGAAAAACATTCTAGATATGGCTCAGAGCAAGCTAAAAAGCAAAGGATTGCCAGGATTGCCTAAGAAGTTGTGGGCTAAAGTAGTAGCAAGT
This sequence comes from Sapria himalayana, assembly GCA_029783825.1. Lineage (NCBI taxonomy): Eukaryota > Viridiplantae > Streptophyta > Magnoliopsida > Malpighiales > Rafflesiaceae > Sapria > Sapria himalayana. The sequence continues at coordinate 264,344 of JAREIK010002598.1, read as the reverse complement.
GCAGTGTAGCTATCAAACTAATCTCCAAAAAATATCATTTGGGGAAAGATATCACAAGAAGCATGGAGGGAAAGAAAGCCTGACATCTCCAAACTTAAAGTCTTCGGAGGTATAACTCATGTTCATGTACTGAACAAGGGAAGAATGAAGCTAGATAATAAAAGTGAGACTTTCATCTTCAACGACAATGATTCAAGCTCAAAGGGCTACAAATTGTACAATCCAGATAACAAAAGAATTATTATCAGCCATGATGTAACATTTGATGAGGAAGGAAAATGAGATTTTGTCTCTCGTATAAATGACTTCACTTTCTCTCCTCAATTTGAAGAATAAAAGCAAAAAATTTGAGAGCAAAAAGGTGAACCACAATAAAAGGTTGCAACTCCACCCACTTCATCGACATTAACAACTCATAGAGACTCATCACCTTCATCATCCATGAGTAGAAGTCCTAGTGAAAGAGCGGTACAATGAACTCGATGTCTTTGAGATCTTTATGAAATAACTGAACGATTAAAAGATCATACACTTCTATCTATTTTCCAACTGTGAATTAGTAAGCTTTGAAAAAGCCATGGAAGAAAAAAAGTGATAAAGGCAATGGATGAAAAAATCAAATTCATTGAGAAGAATGACAATTAGGAACTTACCTCACTTTCCAAAGGACTCAAAACTAGAATTGATTATGATGAGGTATTTGATCTCGTTGCATGATTAGGAGACTATCAGACTAATTATTTCTTTGGCAGCTAAAACCAATGGAAGATACATCAGATGAATGTAAAATTTGCCTTTTAAAATGGAGTTCTTGAAGTAGAAGTCTACAATGTACTAAAACTGTAGAAGGCTCATTATGGGTTGAAACAAGTACGGAGAGATTATAACAATTGTATGATGAGTATTTTCTAGAGAATGGTTTCACCAATTGTCCTTATGAACTTGCTCTCGATATTTAAGTCAAATGTGAAATATTTTGATAGTTTTCTTGTATGTTGATGATTTGATCTTCACTAGTAACAATCCAAGCATGTTTGAAGAATTCAATAAAGTGTTGACTTGCAAGTTTGAAATGACCGACATCAAATTGATGGCATACTATCTCGGTATAGAAATCAAGTAGAAAGAAAAAGGTTATTTCATCTTCCAACAAAGTTATGCATAAGAAATACTCAAGAAATTCAAGATGAAAGATTGTAAGCCAAAAATTATTCTAGTGGAATGCATAGTTAAACTAACTAAGCATGAAGGAGGTGAAACCATAGATCCAACATTTTCAAGAGTTTTATTGGAAGTGTATAATAATTGACTTGCATGAGCCCTGACATTCTTTATGAAGTTGGATTGGTTAGTCGATACATGAAATTTCCATCAGCTACACATTTCAAAGATGCTAAGAAAAATCTTTGCTATATAAAAGGTACTATTGACTTAGGTTTGTTCTATTCATACTCTAAAGATTACAAGCTTGTTAGCTACAGTGATAGTGACTGGGGAGATGATCTTTATAGTCATAGAAGTACTTTTGGATTTGTATTATTTATGAAAGACACTATTTCACATGGATGTCAAGAAAGCAACCTATAGTCACACTCTCTATTTGTGAAGCTGTATATGTAGCTACAACCTTTGTTATTTTTTATGCAGTATAGCTGAGAAATTTATTGAAGGAGCTGAATATAACACATGAAAAACCAACAAACATTTGTTTTGATAACAAGTCAGCCATTGCTTTAGAAAAGAATCCAATTTTGCATGATCATTCAAAGCACATTGATACTCAATACCATTACATCAGGGCATGTTTTACAAGAAAATAAATACAAGTCGATTATGTCAAGTCATATGATCAAGTTGCTGACATATTTACCAAGTCACTAAAATTTGAAGATTTTTTCAAGGATAAGAAGTTTGCTTGATCTGATAAAAAGATTTAAGTGAGGATATTGAATAATAAATTTTTTTTAATAGAAAATTCAAAGTTAGGTAATAATCTAAACTCATGGTGATGAGTTGGAAGTTAGATAAGAAGAAGAAAATTTTAAGATAGTAATTAGAGTTTGACTAAGGTTTGTTAAGTGTGTTTTGTGTGGCTAAGATTAATCTCATTTTACTATAAATGCCCCTTACCATTTTCATTGTATATCAGTAAGTTGAGAAATAAAAATATGATAATAGTTTGAATATTCTTGAGAGTTGTTAAGTGTGTTCTTGAAGTTTGCTAAGAAGGAAAGTTTTGATCTTCTTCTTTCCTTTTCCAACAAGATACCAAGCTCTTACATCATGTACCTATTCTAGATAATAAATGAATAACATGACAACTTAAAATAATTTAAATAACTTTGATTATATTATAACTACAATAGAATCATTTTACATAAATGACCTTTATATGTTGGGTAAATTTGATTGGGGCAACTCACTGGTTGGATTGGATATTCTCATAAAAAACAGAAAGTAAAATAAAATAAATTAAATTAAAATTAAAAAGTATCTTACTAATATTATATGAATTCAACATGTCTAATATTAGATGTATATGTTGATTATCAAAATATTATATTTGATTTCATAGCTAATAAAAATAATAAAATCATCATAAATGAATATGATTGAGAGAAAAAATATTTTACAATTTTTAAAAATGTTTTATGATATAATAAACTAGCATTCATTTGTATATTCTCATATATCTTGTATTATAATTAGGCCTGTTTGTAAAATTAATAATATATTTAAATAATATAGAGGACAAACATATTTTAATTTTATATATATATAGTGAAAGAAAAATATTTAAAATACTAATAATGTATTCAAATTAATAATATATTTAAATGATTGACCATTTCATTACTTTATTGCTTAGCTTTCTTGATAAATATAAAGAAACTATATAAAAATTATTATTTATAATTATTGGGTCATGCACAAGTATAAAGAGTAAATGAACTTTCAATAATCACAAACTAAATCAAAGTAATATTGTGCATGCACACGGGTGTATGTTTGCATATCCGATAAAGAAAGTCTCATAAGTATAATATTTCATATTAGATATATATTTTACATTTAAATCTTAATAATACAAGTCAGCTTAAAATTAATTTTTCACTCATTCGAACATATTAGAAATTCAATAAAATTAACATTTGTTGCAAACAAGAATTATATTATTCTGTTATCAGTAGGCCAAAAATAGAAAAAAAATATAACTCAATGCTAAATATTGATAGAATTGAACATACCTAATTTTAGATTAATATGTTGGTTGCCAATATATTTAATCAAACTAGAAGTATCAAACGGACTGGACGACTCTTGCATGGCCTAATTCAGTAGTGCTTGGCCTAGCATGGAATGGTCTCGAACCATGCCTCGGACCAAGCTAGGCCACCCCTTGGCATAGTTCGTGTTGTGTTTGGCTAGCATGAGCCATGCCTCATGCGGAGTCAAGCACAACTTGTGTGTCTAGCTTGACGACCACCCTATCACAAGGTAATCCATTAAAAAAAATCAGCCACGTAGTTGATTGTAATTGGCCGATCACATGGCCATTTTTTAAGGTGCAGCATGATCAACATTACTATGCCCAACATGTCATGCTGGGCTGGTGGACAACGCACCATGCCATAATATGTGCTATATTTTGCTATTTATTCTTGGCATTAGACTAAAAAGTTTTGAAAATGAGGTGGACAACAGACTATGACTATGGACTACTACTCAAAATAAATTTACATGATTATAATACACATTTATTTTTTATTTATTAATTTGTAATTTTGTGTAATGTGTTATAAGTAAAAATTTTTAAAAATTTTAGATTATTACATTTTTTAAAAATTAAAAATATAAATAAAATTTAAAAATTAAAATAATGATTTTAAAGATAATAATTTTGATGTAGATATAAATAATAATGACAACCTTTTCGTAAGATCCAATGCCAAAACTAAGATCTCTCCAATGGCATCAACCCATTTTTTTAAAAATCTAAAACTATACTAACTTAAGTAGTATAAACTCACTTTAACATAATAAAAAATAACAATTATAAGTGTACCAAAGAATGATCGATACAATATATGTATTATAAAAAATATATACATGTAAAAGTATAAGTGACATTGACCATCTTAAGGGGCATGCTGAATAATACATCAAACAACATGTTACATTAAATTACATATAAACATAACTAAGTGGCAAAGCCTTTGAAATTGAATTAAGTTCAACTTTATTGACCTCTTTCATTTAGCATAATGAATCTAAGAAAAAAATACATGATCAAATTAATTATGATCATAGATCTCTTTAATAAACATGAGACCGACCCGACCACTTCCTGGTAATTGTAAATATTAATATGTGGTGCACCATGGTAGGTTTTTTTTAATGAACCTAACCTGCGTTGCCCCACCATAGTTTATTTAATAAGTTAATAAATTTAATTGCACATAAATTTGGGTCTTTTTTAATCAACCCGACTCCGTAGGCCGACCTCGACCTCAATATCATCACATTTGGCATCAGCTTGATTGAGTTGGCTCTAGTGGACGCTGGGGTGGTGGGTGCACCACTACACTACCTATTCGAACTTCTTGACTGCCACTACACCACCACTACAACCACATCTACACCACCCCAAACCTATGCACTACACCCCAACTGCCCCACCCGAGAGACTGAGACCCTACAGCCCCGAACCCAAACCTCGATTCAAAACTTAATGGTAAAAATCCAAAAAAAATAATTTTTTTATTAAATTAAGATTACATTTGTGCCATTAGATTAAAAGTTTTAAGTTTTTCGTTCTTATATCTATATTGAATTGATTCTCAACTCTCTAGCTCACATTCTCTTTTACTCTCTACTCTCTTATTTAGCTCATTCTCAACTCTCAATTCTCAAAATATCATTTTATTTTTATATTGTAAATTGTAATTCCTAGTTCTACTTTCTAGTAAATATTTTTGTTATTTTTTTACTACGGTAGTGGGGATTCATGTGTGAATGTGACTATGGGCTATAGCTTTATTTGTGATCAGTTTCATCTCCTTGAGATTTTAGAATTAGGGTAGTTTCGTTGTGTTATTTTTTTATTAGTTAAAGTCATAAACAATAAAATAATTAAAAAAATAGATAATAGTGAATATAACAAAAATGAGATTAATTTAGATATAGATATAGATAATAATGATACTCCTATGAAAATGCCTGATTCCAAAACCATGTTGTTTCCCATGGCCTTGATTCAAACTCAAATACCTAAAAAAAATTAGAAGAAAGTCTGTAGTTTGAACTCACTTAAACATAATAGAAAAAAAATGCTAGGGGTGTCAATGAATAATCAATTTAATGTATGTATTATAAAAAAATATATACAAGTAGGAGTGCATGTGGAACTGAGCACTTAAAGGGGCAAAGACTTTTTTCATTCAGTTAGGTAGAAACAAATGATGAGGTGGTCTGTCAAATAGGAGCGAACTGTCTTAATACCTAGGTATCAATTACTACTTCTTCTTACCATATGATGATAATAAGAATTTAAATATTTTGAGTTAGTAAAAATCATACTAATCCATATATCCCATGCTATCGATGATAGCACGTGATCTATTGACCCCTCCAATTTCTAGTATACCATAGAAGTCTATTTTTTTGTGACTATCAATGTTATTGCAAATATAAAATCTAGACTATGACTAAATATTCTAAAGACAGTTGTAAGCTTGATAAACTAGAAGATTTAAAGTTAGACATTCAAAATAAAATGAATGATTTATAGGTGGATAATGATTCATGGGGCATTGAGGATATTGAGACTACCACTAGAATTACCTTTATCAAAATCATACATGAGAATGATGCTTTGTATTCACACACCTATACTATAGACACAAATTGATGACTCATTTGATAGAGTCTAGTGATGTATATTTTATTTATTTTTATTTTATCGTATGTTATGTATTATATTTTAAATGTTATTTTTTATATGAAATTTTTATTTTATGTAGAATTGAGTGTCAAATAATTTTTTAAATTATTGATTTAACTTTAATTCATTTAAATTTCTAATATAATATAATTTTTAATTATATTATTTTGATATACAAATATAATATTTTTAATGAATAAAAAATTAAAATTTTAAAAAAGTTTAACTTGGCATTCAAGCTATACATAACTATCATGATCCAAAATGGCCCAACATGGAAGTGCACAACTATGGGACAAACAAGTCCTGCTGAGATGAGTGAATGGGATCTCATGCCATGTCAACATGACATGATGGCCTGACTAGGCAAAAAAAATCGGGTGGTGATAATAGAGGTGGCAGTGGACTGGGCAGCCTAGCCACAACCCAACTAAGTCATGCCTAGCCTGGCACGTCATGGTGTAGATTTGTGTCTAGACCTAAGTCGTGCTGGCCAGGGGAATGGTTCATGTCATGCTGGGCCAGGTGGTGCTGGACCTCGTGCCACCAAGCACACATGGATGCCCCCCCCCCCCCCCCCCCAGCCCAACAGAATCTACTCCAAGCCCTGAGGCCCGAACCAAAGCATCAAGACCATCTAAAAACATTGGCTTCTAATGTGTGGCTATGACTAATATTAAAAGTGGTTGTGACTTTTTCTCACCTCTCCATAAACCTAACCTGGTACTGACTTATTTTTTTTATTTAGTTTTTAAATTTTTTTTAATATTAATTTATTGTTAATTTAGAATATAATTAATAAGCTAAAAAAATAAAAATGGCTATTAGTGAATTAAATGATAATAAAATTAATATTAATGTAGGAATTGATAATATTAATAATGATAACTTTATTGAATGGTCAAAGGCTTAAACCATATTTTCTTTCATGGTCTCGACCTAAACTCAAATGTCTAAAAAATAAAAAATTAGAAGAACATCTATAATTTGGACTTATTTGAATATAATATAAAATAAAAATGCTAGAAGTAACAATGAAGAATCAGCATAATGTAAGTATTATAAATATATATATACATGCAGTAGTGTATGTTGGACTGGGCACCTAATAAGGCATGCTGATCATTGCATCAAAAAACATGATTTATTATATCCTAGGTTAACCCAACTAAGTAGTGAGATCTTTGAAGCTAGATCTAGTTCAGCTTCTATGTTGACCCCTTCATATACCATAATGAGTTAGGAAGGAAATACATAGTCAAACCGATCACCACGATGGGTTTTTCGATTAGATTTTTGGAGAATCCTATGATAGTCATTATCATGCAGACATATTTTCATCCAACATATCATAAGATTCCTAGGTCCACATGTATGAATGAGATACTAATATATTATAAGTTAGAATAAATAATAATTAATAAATTTAAACAATATAGTGGCATGGTATCCATGACGTCCAATATCTAGACTAGTCATGACAATGCATCTTTTGTATATCTCACCACCCATTATGTGGATTCTAAATAAATACTTAATAAAAAGATTTTAGGATTTTCAAAAATTCTTCATTCTCATGATGGCTCTGCTATATATGAGTGTATGATGAGAATCTTTAAAGATTATAATATTCAAAATAAAATATTTAGTATGACATTTGATAACGGAACTAATAATTGAGTAGCCATTAACATGTATGTTAAGACCATTAGAGATGAGTCATAAAAAGAGATTTTTCACGTTAAATATATGTGTCACATCATTAACCTGATAGTACAAGTGGGGATGAAGATTATTTCCTCTACTTTAGAAAAAATATATAACTTACTAAAATATTTTCGGATGCCTAGCAGACAACAGGAGTTTGGTAGTATTTGTTTGTATGCAAGTCTAAAGAATAAGAAATTATAAATAGATGTGAGTCACCTTTGGAATTATACTTACTTGATGTTAGAATCATGTGTTGGATACATACATGTGATATCCGAAAACATTAATAGTAAAAGTGATGAACTTATTATTGACAATAGAGACGGGATATATAAATTTTATTTATGGAATTCCTAAAGATTTTTTATGACACGATGAATATGTGTTCATCTATCTACACTCCTACCACTTGCATTACACTCAAGTACATATGCAATAATAGAGACATGTTTAGGAAGTTTAGAGATATTCTAACATTTAGTAACATGACTATAGAGATGGAAACCAAGTACTTAAAATACTAGTCCACTATTCTATCTCTTTATTATATGGCTGCCTGTATGGATCTTAGGGTTAAAGTGGAAGGGATAGAGAATATTTTGACATACATATCCACATGCATGAACTAGGAATACCAACTTGAATGGTTTATTCATGAAAAGTTGACCAAGTCATTTACATACTATGACACTAAGTATGATAGTAATTCTAGCCATACTTTGAGTATGGACATTGATATTGTATTTGGAGATGATGACTTCTCCATTATGTTAGTGAGAGAGAAACCATGGGGTGGACCATTGAATATGACCTTAATATTAAAAATTTGAGCTATCTTGGTACTTAGATATTAATTATTGATCAATCCTATCATATAATGATAACAAGAACCTTAATATTTTTTAATGGTAAAATTATATGAGTCCACCTATCTCACACTGTCTAAGAAGACACAAGATTTACTGACTCTTTCGATGTTGATCATAGCATCAAAGTTTACTTTTTCTATTGCAGTCAATATCATTTCGGATAGAAGATTGAAACTATAGCAAGATATCATTAAGGCACTAGCATGCATGAAAGATTAGGAGGATTTAAGGTTGGGCATCCAAAATCATGCTAGAATAAGATTAGAGGAGTTGATGGAAGATGATGGCTCATGGGACTTTTAGGATGTTGAGCCCACCATGAGTGATGCCATCAAATGCTTACACAATGATGATCAGTTGCATATTTATACTGATTGGCATTAGGATTGAGCTTGCGTGTCACATGATTATGATTGATGATTTTTAATTTATGTTGTGATATTATGTTGTTTTATTTTATTTTAGATTGGATGATGATTGATAGATATATTTTTTTGATAATTTTGATTATTAAACTTTGTCATTTGTGTTAATGATTTTATTTTTTGTTATTTATGTGAAATAAATAAATAATGTAATGTATTAACTCATAATGGGTAACTTAAAATTTTAGATTATAAAAAAAATTGTAAAACCATTAAGCCACAATTGATGACCAGTCGACTAGGCTGGCAGCCTCTGGGCATGATCCAACACCACTTGGCATGGCCCAACATGACATGATTTGGCCAGGCATGACCTAGTTTGACTCTACCCATATTCAAACTAGTCGAGCTATACCGAGCCAGCCATAATCAAGTCTTGTCATGCTAGGCATAACATGACTACCATATTGAGTCTCACACCAACAAGGAATGACCCATTTGATACCTCAATGTGCCAGCATGGCACAACTAGGGATGCGCACATTTGGTTTAAATCAAAACACTGAACTAAACCAAAAAAAACTGATAAGTCGGTTTGGTTTTTTGATATTTTTTTGGAATAAAACCAACACGAAATTAGGCTAGTTTTTGGTTTTTTGGTTTTGTTGTAAAAGAATTTCAATCGGTTTCTACCATAAACTTGAATGAAATTGTTTTTTTAATTTAAAAATCATTGTGTGAGTTGTGCATCTGCCTATGGGTGAGCGCACAGTTTAAATTTTTTTTTCCTATGCCTATGCAACATGGTCATTTGCCCTATTGGCCTAGCTATTTTTTATTTTTTTCAAATCATGCCCGTGCTCATGCGTCGTGCATCCCTACTTGTTGCCTACTATAGTTTCAAAATTTCTTTCTTTGCATAACCATATGCGGGCTGGCCGCCTGAACTTTGGTTTGATCCATATCCATATGTCCAATTTGAAAAATGGTTTCAACCAAAAACCCAAAAACTGAACCATTAAATTTTGGTTTTTAATCAAAAAAAATTAGTTTGGTTTGATTGCATTCATCATCTATTTGGTTGAATTGAAATCCAAAAAAAAAAACAAAATCAAACTATCCAATCAAATGCTCACCCTCTAGGCACAACCTATTTGACACCTCTACTCAAACATATGAGATATCAAAATATCTTACAAGTAATTATCATCATTATTATGAACTATCTCCATGGTAAATCTCAAAATAACTTTCAATCTCTTATATCTCTAAGGCAATGTTACCTACAAAAAAAACATGAAACCTATTATAGACCTTTTTGTTAATGTATGTTTGTGAGCAACTCGAATATGAATACTTAGCCAACTAAAAGTACCCTTAATCCCTAAAAGATATTCAAGTTCAGAGACCGATTCATATTTCTTAGTATGACAAGAGCATCTTTAAGTTGAATATCTCAAGAAGAATCTAGGAAATGACTAACTATACAAACTATATATATTATATATAAGTTAGTCATAGTTAGATAGTTAATCTTTTCTATAATTTTTCTATAAGTAGTAAAATCAATTCAAGGAATCACATTAGAAGTAAATTCAGTACCTAGAACAATAATAGTATTTGCTGGAACACTACCCAAAATATCAATTATCATAAGAATATCAAATATATATCTTTTCTATTACAAGATTATACCTCTTGTAAAATAAGTCATGTCTATATCGAAAAAAATATCTATCTCCCAAGATTACTCATCTAAAATTATGCAAGAAGGCACTCTTTGTGTTGGAGAGCCCAAATCATTCTTTTTTGTAATCATCATATCATCCACGTAGATAATCAATAAAATTATCCTATTATCATGACTTCTGAAAAAATAAAAAAAATCAATAACATTTATTTATAACTTAGATGAAATTACTACCTCTAAAACTATCACATACTAATTTTTTGTTTTTGATGATTGTTGAAAGCATACAATGGATTCTACAATCTAAAAATTATATCTGACTATGCTTCTTTAAACCAATATGGTTACTCCATATATGTCTCCTCCTTAAGGCTACTATGAATAAATATATTCTTTATATTTAACTATTTTTTTCAACCATGAGATGCTACTATAGAAAAAACATCCATATTGAGTTCATCTTGGTTAATACATAATAAGTTACATGGTAGTCTTCTATTAGAATGAATAACATGCATTTCTTTCATCATAACCTTACATCATTTTGAATAAGATAATGATTCAGACAAAATTTTGAATATCATATTATTGTCAAAAATAATAATAATAATAATAATAATAATAATAATAAAGTGAATACGACAAAAGTACGATAAAATCTATGAAATCAAGTACTAAGACCAACTACTTTATTCCTTCCCAAGAGTGATCAGTAGATCAAGATAAGCAAAATTTGATGCAAAATATGTGGCTCCTTGTCAGGCTCATCTATGGTTAGAGCTAGTTGAGTATGTATCTCACTCTCTCTTAGTATAAATTCTAGGTCTTAGGTGATAAAGTCTCATAGTTACCAACTCAATATTAGTATGTACTGGTAAAGATTCATGGACTATTGTATTATCTAGGCCTAAAAATGTTCTTTCTTTCTAGGAAATCTCATTTCCTTCATACTCAACAAGAAGTGAATTTGTTAGTATTTATGAAACATGAGAGTAACAATATATATCAACATGATCAAACATCACCGATATTTTACTTTTTCTACTAATTGATAGTTCAGGCAAAGCTAAGAGTAAGAGCGAAAGAGTAGATACTATATATGCAATGTCTACATTCACATTTTTCTTAGACTCATTAAAAATAAATATTAATAAATAAATTAATATTCGCACTTTAATAAAATGATAAGTCACTAATGAAAAATACATGTACCCTCTTCAAGTTCTAAAGTAAAAAGAAAGTTTCAAAGCCATTGATATCAACGTGTTTAGTCCTACAGAATGATCAAACAAAAAATAGAACATCCAAAAATTACGAGAAACAAATTAAATAGTCTCTCTTTATTATATATGATTTGATAAAGTATATGCTGAGAAAGTATATAAATACACATTTGATTGATGAGGTTAATTGTCATTAAAGTTATATCTCTCCAAAAATATTTTGAAATATTTTTTTCATTTTGGAGTATCCAAGTTATCTCATTTAGATATTTATTCTTTCATTTAACAATATTATTCTATTGAGATGTGATGGCAAAAGAGTCTGAAACATGATCTTATAATATATATTATAAGTACTAGATTAGATTGGTATATATTTCTATGTATAATCACTTCTTTATTTTTTAATATTTTTATTAAATTTATTTTTTATTATTTTATAAAAATATAAAAAAAAAAGAAAAAATATGTGGCCTATCTTAAAAGAGATATATCTATAAATGTTTTAAGCAATAATCAACAAAAGTGATTAGAAACCTAAATCTCACTCTGGTTGCATGTAAATTAGGTCTTCAAATGTCCTAGTTTATTAGATTGAATAAGTCCATATTCGAGTAAGAATAACTTGTAGGATGAGTACTCTGGTAAGTTTTAATAACTGATATGTCTCACTCAATATTCAAAATATATTTAAAATTAGAACAATGTATTCTCAACTTAGTCAATAATAAATGACAAAACTAAAAATATACAAGTAAAATGTATAACAAACTAAAACATCTAGAAAGAAATCTTAAATAGAAGAAAAAAAATATACAATTCACCCTGATTAATTTCAAAAAAAAAAGTTTTACTCGAAATTTCCATATCCTACCAAAAAATACTAGTTAAAGTAAAAACAAAGTCCAAGTTAAATTGTCTTTTCAGACAACTAATAGAGAATAAATTAACAAGATAATCAAAAATAAGTAGAACATTAAAAAGTAATGAAGTCACAAGTTGGATATTATCTTATCCATGACTTTTAAATATTTATTATTGACTACAATAAAATTTTCAAAATAAAAAATTAATATAGTAAATATAGTATGATTATCAATAATATGAGTATTAATAACTATGTCGATCATCTAAAAGTATGAAGCGAGTCTACAAATAAAATAATCAATTATATCTCATAAAAGAAAATATTTGATAATGCATTAGAGAAGAGTTTTTAATACTACTCTCTAATAAGGGTAAGTATCATGATAGATGAATTCTATGAAAATCATTGGTTTATTCTGGTAGTTAGCATATCTTTCTCAATATCATATAAAACTCTCAGCCTCATTCTAGATATAATATCAAGTAATGCTTTAATATGATTCATCCTCTTATAATGGGTAAACTGAACTGAGGTAATTCTCCATCTACATATGCTATGATAATTTCTTTTCATATTATGCCATAAAATTGGTTCCTCCAAATATAAATAAAAATGCACTTCATTTTTTTTCTAAAACCCTAATTATGTTTTCTACCCAAACCCCATTGTGCAGCAACACAACGTGCCACCATGTGCAATATTCCACCCAAAATGACACCACACTCCACCAATATGTGCCACCACCATGCACCACTACCATGCACATCTGTTGTTTCTTAACTACACATTCCCACTACCACTAATAGCACGTGCCTCTGCTACCACCAACCTTGTATGTCTTTGCTCCATCACCATGTGTGCCTCTACTACAAACATCATGTGTGACTGTTGCCACCATCACAAACGATTGCTACCACAACCACATAAAAAGACAAAAATAGTGTTGTATAAAAATATAAGTTTAAATGTTCTTTAGTTTGGTTTACGCCATGTAACAAACTAATGTTAAAAAAATAAATATAATAACACTCATAATAAAATCTATGTCAAATATTCTTATATAATGGACACAAAATGATTGAACAATACATGTATTAATTGCTCCCATCAAAAATACAAAAAAAAAGATAATGAGAAAATTACAATAATATTTAATAAATATCATTTTATTAAAGTATTATAAAATATTGCAAAATACCTTAATATATAAGTTGAGTTTATTTTTTTTTAATAAAATGATATATGTCCTAATATCATAATTATTCATTAATTATTTATAAACATAATTGCCCAAAAAAAAGAGAAGGTGGAGAAAATGAAAAAGTACAAAAATATGTGTTTTTTTAAGAATTATATCAATCCTTGTTTAAATATTATTTATAGTGCCTATAATTTTATTTAATTTAATTATCATTATTTTATTCTTACAGATATTGCATTATTTGTTGTAATAATAGATAATAAGTGTGTAAATTAAATGAGAGATGAATCAATATAACAAAGTATCATGAATAAAATATGCTTGTCTGCATAATAAAAGTAATGTGCACATAATTATATGTAATTTTTTGATAATAAAAAAGTTATAGTACTTGTATATTGTTGATAATAGAGATGAAATATATAAATATTATTAAGGAATACATGGCATATTATGTGGGTACAAAAAATCAAAAAAGAAAATTTATGCATGATAAATTTTTGAATGAAATATCACTTATATTTCTATTCATTATTAAATAAAAAATAAATAATAAGATCATCTGGAGTATCCTTATAATTGACCATTCTTTAAACACATTAAATACCTTGAGTGTATGTTGAATACATGCCAACTATAGAAAAGCTATAATTTGAAAAAAAATAAGTCAATAAAACAAGTGCGAGATAATAGTTCCCTCATCAAGTATGTCTAAAACAAGTGTTGACATGGTACAACAGAATAATAAAAAAAAAAGCACCACAAAGAAAAGGAGAAACACACACAAATCTCACACACAACACAATTCTCACTCACAACACAATTCTCACACACAACACAAATTACTTAATCCTTTATAAATAAGTAACAAATTTGATAAGAGCAACCCACAAGTTGGGTACTACCATCATAAATGAAATATAAAATAAAAGTTTATTTCTTTCAATATGATATGTAAATATTCAGAAAATCTAACATGGAGGAAAGATAAATAAGATAAAACATTATCAAGCCATTCGTACATATGTTGATAAGTTTGTATGCAGTAGTACAATAAAAATTAATAACCATATATTTCTGTATCTTTTTTATGAAAGAAATATTTGATCTCAATATATTTCATTCACTTGTGAAATATTAAAGTTGAGATTATATATTTCGCTATTTGATTCTCACAATAGATAGTGGTGAGAAAAAAAATTAAAAATATAATTTTCTCAAGTATTTGACCAATGAAATTGCATAGATAGATGTGACCATGATTATACTATGCTATAATAGTAGATCTTGAGATTATTGGCTGTCTTTAATTTTTTTGAAGATAAGATTACTTAACAAAATATATATTATAACTTATAGTAGATCTAATATTTGTGCAAGCTAGTGCCTAACATTATGTTCATGATTATTGAAATAAATACTAAACCTTTAAGATTTCTTCACAGATTTAGGAATGAAAGAGGTGCATCATGTGAGTTTGTTATTAAAAATCTATGAAATAATTAATTATAGTAAATACATATGATATATATGATCTAATGATAATAAAATAATTAATTATAGTAAATACATATGATATATATGATCTGATGATAGTAAAATAATTAATATCCCTTGTAAATTTTTTTAATGAAGTTTATTCAACAAGATAACCTTATCAAATAACTTGACAACACCCATGAAAATTTGGATCTAACACGACCCAACTTGACCAAAATTGGGTTGTGATGGGCCCTAGTCCCTAAATGATCAGCACACATGCTACCACTATGAGTAGGTCATGCTTAGGTAATGCCTTGGAAAAACATAAACCGAAACTAAAGCATAACATATTAAACTCATGCACCAATATCTTTTTTTTAAAAAGAATGTGGATTAGGTCAAGTAGGCATGTCATCTACACCCATATCAGATTCAACTCGACTATTATCCTTTTAACACAAGTCTAACTAGTAGCCTTAGCCCTAACTATCCATTATAATGACTCACGTGAACCTAACATGAACTTTGGCTAGGCTAGCATGAATTGAAGCTAGCTTTTCTTGAGCCTAGGCTAACATAAGTTAGCATAGGCTCGTGTTGAACATGATGCATAATTTGAGCTAGGATTAAGGTAAATTTATTTACCCAATTTGTCTAGTGGACCATTGGGCCATGCTGGGCTACTTATTTTTCTAATCGAGATGGGTCAATATAGCTTAATTTTCTAACCAAGTTGTTCTGACCTAACATAGTGACCCATCTTTGCTGTCAAAAAATATCTTGTTGGCTCAACACAACTCACTTGACACTTCTAATTGACCTCTAGCTCAAGAAAAATATTGTTAGAGTACAATCCAAAATATTATCTAATGGAGTTACGAGTTTTTAAGACATAATTTTTTAATAACATAATATAACACATCTATTATCATAATCAATATCAATTTAAAAAAAAATATTAGTCCCCCAAAATATTTTGACTGAAAATTTGATTAATTGTGCTCATAAGTTATTTGATTTACAACTCTTCATATCTCATAATAAGCATATCAATCACATATATAATTAATAAGATAAACTTGTCACCTTAATTCATCAAATAAAATAAAGAATAATTTGTAAAATATTTGTATAAATCAAAAGAAGTAACTGCAATAGAAAATCTTATAAACTAGATTAAAGGTTAATTTTTTTAGATTGTATAAAGCCTTCTATAATTTGCACATTAGATCTGAAAATTTTATGTGTGCTCAAAAATTATGTGGTTGCTTAATATATATTTCCTCAAGATTTCTAGAAAAAAATAGTATTCAAATCTAGTTGATATATTATCAACTTGTGAGAAATAATAAGAGAAACAAGTATTTAAATTAATATCAGTTTGACCATAAGAAAATAAATATTCTGATAGTTAACTCTAAATGTCTGATAGAACTAACTCATTATAAATCTTGCCTTCAGACAATATACCCACTAAGTGAACAAGTCTTTATGACGAATACTCACTTACAACAAACTAATATTTTCGGATATCAAGATTTTAGTTTCTAAGTTATATTAAAGTGGTAAATATTTTTTTTTCACTATCATGATATCATCCAATATTATTTTGAATGAGATAATATCTCAAAAAGAGACATGCGTTGCATAGTATTATCAAAAAAGATAATAAAAGACACTAAAGAATGACAAAGACATGAGTTCGAATAAACTTGTAAAATATGATACCAAGTATAATGGGTTCAGATACTTTGTGATGGGTCATGGGTCATGGGTCATGGGTCATAGGTCATGGGTCATGGGTCAAGTCCCATTGGGTGACTACTAGATGGGATAGGTTATTTACAAAAAAAAAATTCCAACCACAAAAGTTGGATATTACTTATGCGGTTATGCCACCATGTCATGTTGGGCTAGCTAGCTAGTTCCCTTGTCATGCTTGGCACGACATGCAATCATACCATGCCGTATCTAGCATGGCATAGTGGTATGGTCAATCCTTGCTCAAAAAATCATGTCGGCACGACATGGCCCATTTGACACCTCTATGAGAAAATCATATAGTAACGATCCATAGTGTTTACATAAAAAAAAAATAAAGAATACAAAATAATGAAAATAAATACTAGCACCCCCCCCCCCCCCCCCCCCCCCCCTTCATACTAGTGTGTACAAGTCCAAAACATTATGTTTGGAAGAAATAAAGGTCAATTGAGACCTCTTCAAGACCTTTATAAAAATATGTGTTGGTTTTTCTATTAAATATATACAGTAAAAATGATTTTATAATAAAATTAATTTTTGAAAATGAAATACTATATCTCTATGTATTTCATCTATCTATGAAACACTAATAGAGGTTATATATATTATTACATGATTATCATAATAAAGAATATAATGAGAAGATTGTAAATATTTAATCTTCTCGAATCTCAGGTAGATGCCAAATTCAAATTATCTCATAATTAATAATTTATCATCATCATGAATTCTGTCTATATATTAGATCTTAAAATAACAATATGTCTATTACTTTTTCAATATACTAGATTGTCTCCATGAAATTACAGAATTATATTGTAGATTTCATTTCTTGCAAGTTGGTGCTCAAATCGAATAAAAATATCCTACTAATAGCAAATTTTCATGATCATTGAAATAGGTCACATGTCTTGGAAACTTTTTCATATACCTTAGTATACAAAGAGATAAATCCAAGTGAATATGCCAAGGAAAAACTAGAAAATGCGTAATTATATTTATTTATATGTTTTATCTAGTTGATTAATAATCATATAATTAATATTTTAAATGATTATTTTATAATTAATTTAGTCAACTACAAGAATACTATCAGACATAATATTGATACTTGGATAAATAAGAGCATATGATGAAGCACAACTCAAAAGACCAATCCCCATAAACAAGTACATACTTTTTTCTATGACAATATGATAACTCTCCTTAAGTAAGCCATCTATATGCCAAAAAAGTTTTTATCTCTTTTAAGATTTTTCACCTATAATAATGATTGAATCTACACATTGAGTTAAATGATTTAACTCATTATCGCACATACTCAAAATATCATAAATCTACACTAAGAAAAATCACTTTGCTATCAAATTTGCTCTAAAAAATAAAATAAATAATGCAATTGTGTAAGCCAAACGAGATGACTATTGGTTATAATCTCACAAATTAGGCATTAGGTGTCTATTTTAAGCCATATTATGTCTTCCTCAATTTGCAAACCATATCTAACTATATACTCTAAACCCAAGAGACTGCTCCATATACATCTCCTCATCAAAGTCACTATAAAGAAAGATATAACCCATATTTAGCAGATATATCCTCTATTTATAAGATACTACTATAAAAAAACTCATATAGAAATTATCTTGGCTATTCGAAAAATATATTCAAATTCCATACTGAATGTCTAAATGAATTCTTTTGCCTCAAGTTTCACCATTGAGTATTTTCATAAGTCATGAGGAGAGATCGTGGTGCCCTAGGTGCCAATCTATCTTATCCTAAGAAGAGATAATTAACAAAATAACTATTCCAAAAAAACACAATGAGATAGATTAAATAATCTCTTTCTAGCATATATGATTTAAAAGGATACATTTTGAAAAATGACAAAAGAGAACATCCGATTGATAAAATAATTTATAGTTAAAATCATAACTCTCCAAAACTAATTTAAAATATTTATTCCAAATAAGAATGTTTGAGTAATCTCTACTAAATATTTATTCTTTCTTTTAGTCACTCTGTGAAGGTGTGTCGGTATAAAACATATAATAAATAATATCATGAACAATATAGTAATTATTAAATTTGTTTTATATGTATTTTAATATGTTATTATTTCTTATTTTTTTATATATTTATCAAATTGATTTTTTATTATATTATGCAGTATCTAAAAAATAATAAATACTTGAGATTTATGACAAAAAAAAATATGTACGTATACAATGAATAGTCATCAATAAAGTTGTGCAAATACTTAAAGCTATTTTTTGGTCACATCTCTAATAGGTCTTTAGTTGTCTAAGTATATCAAATCGAATGAATTCCTACTCAAACCATATAGGTGAAAAGGATATGAAGCTATGATATACATTTCCAACTAACATGCATCACAATATAGAATAAAAATACTTCTAAAATATAGTACAACATTCTCAAATTGGCCATTAATGGATGACCAAGTTAAAAATAGATAAGTAAAATATTTAGAATACTCAAATATTTAAAATAAGTTTTTATCATAGGCATGAGAAGAAATAATTTATCATGCTTGTCCCAAATAAAGTTTTCTTCATTCTTTCAATCTTGCAATCAAATATCAGCAAATAAAAAAATAAAATCAAAATTAAGTTACATAAAAAAACAACTCTCTAAAAATGTTTCATACTCAATTCTAAATAAAATTTCCTTCAAAAATTCAATCTTGTAATCAAATATCAATAGATAGAAAAACAAAATCAAAATTAAGTTACATAGAAATATAACTTACTCAAAATATTTTAATATGATAATCAAGAATAAACACAATAGGATCAAGAAATAAATAAATAACTTGAATACTATAATGTCCAATGATTTTAATTATTTTATTGCTAACTATAATAACATTATAATAATTTAACAAAATAGTAGTGAATAAATTATGATTTCTTATGAAATGAGCACTGGCTCTTAAATCGACAATCCATGAGTTCGAATATTAAGTACAAAAGATAAAACCAAGTTTACTTTTAAGAAGAAGTGTGTGTTATTAATTTAAAAAAGAATTTTATATATTTCTTTCTTTTAGGTTTCATGATAAATATCTCTATAGGGACTATTGGATGACTCTTACAACCAACATTTCTCTATGTCATACTTCATATCTAGAAATAATCCCCAATGATTATTTCTGATGTGACCTATCACCCTATAATGTATACTTTGTAATGTGACTCTTTTTCATCTATGTCTATCCTAATTAATTATTTTCATACATTCTTAGGGCTTCCACACAAATATTACTGTTAAAATTGGATATTTTTATTTTAAATCCTAATTTAGCTTAAGAGCAATCCCAAAAACGCCTCCACTAAAATAATACCTAACAATTGCATTATTCATATCACCTTGTGCAATTTATTGTGCATGCCTCACTATTGCACACCCCACAATTGTATGATTTTCTGTTACACCCAACAACCTCTACAACTGCATGATTTACTACTCTTTCCCCACTGCATGCACTTTTATTATGGGCGCAACTACTGCATGTAAAGCCCCATTGTGCTTTCACTACATGCACATTTCACCATGCGCACATCCCTTGTGTGTACTCATTAGTGTAATAGAAAATTATCAAAATGCATACAAAAATCTAGACAACAATTTAATTTAGGGCACATATTTATGGGGGTTACAACCAAATCCTATAATACCATGTAGAACCCGAAGATAGAGAAAAATAATAGAACTTAACATAATAAGCATACACACTTTGTGTGGGTATGCAAATCTTATAGGAGCAACCCACTGCTTGGGTGTTCTTGTCAACAAAATATAAAAAAAATACAAAATACTCAAAATAAACTACAACATGAAAATATATATATATATATATATATATATATATATATATATATATATATATATGAATAATCATGCTCATGATTAATAAGAGTCACCCTAGGTGTCTTTTGATCATATAAAATGACATAAATTATAAAAAAGATTATATTAATATTGAATTATTTAGAAAGATTATTCACTATATATATATTATTTAGACATTCAAAAATAAATAGAACTCAAGATATAAATAAAATATAAAGCTTAGTGTTATCATAATGAAGAGATTTAGATGTTTTATCATTAGATAAAATGATATTAAATGAAAAAATAATAAAAAAATTAAATAACAAATAATTATTTTCGATTACTTCTTATCCTCAAGTCGAATACCTATGAGTAATTAATAAGAAGATGAATAATGAGATGTAGTACCTGAAGGACACAAGTATTCATAGTTACTATATTAATAAAAAATTTTGCATATTTTTTTTAGTATTTACAATGCAGGGGAACAAACTCTATATAAACTCTTACAAACCAATCTATAATGATATTAATTTTCACTATTCTTACAATGTGTAGACTACTTGGAATATTTTTTTTCTATATGTACCTTGATTGATACCTATATGTCTCCTAGGTAAGCAAATTTTGATATATCTCCAATATTTTTTTGTTGGCAAGATCTCTGATAGGGTGAATGATGTTGGTTGATTGGTGAAACCAACATCACATGATGAGAGATTTGTGTGTGGTGGTGCAAGGATAGTGGGCAAATGCGGGCACAAGTTCTTGTGGCAGGGGGCCACTCTTATTACATAGTTAAAAATTTAATGAATTAAATATTAATGAGAGATTTGTGTTTTAGGGTAACACAAAATATTTTTGTTTTGATGCATAACATTTTTCATAATAATAAAAATGTGTCAAATTCTAAAATAATTAAGTTTTAGTGTACTAAATATAATCAACTTGATTTTACCCTCCAAAATTTAAAAAAAAAATAAACTTTGATTTAATTAATTTGAAAATTATTATTGTAAATCACGAAATCACATTTTCAAATTCAAAAATCATTTATTTTTTGAGATATTGTTTTAAAAACTTAATTAATACTATTTGTAATAAGATGGAATTCAAACATATGGACTCCACATTACTAAAATGGCAACCTACCATAATGTCACAAGACTAATGGTAATTGAAAGAGAAATCAAAATACTTATATATACCGACAAATATAAATGGAAACACATATATAAGTATACATAAATAAATGTAGATATATAAACATATATATAAATAGACAACATATATATACCTATATAAACAAATACAGACACACACACACACATACAAATAAACATATATAAAAATATTTATTTATATATAATTATATTTACATATAATTATATATAAATAAATATGTGTGTGTGTGTGTGTGTGTGTGTGTGTGTTTATATATATGTGTTTATGTCTATATAGATATACATATATAAAACACACACACACACACACACATATATATATATATATATGTGTGTGTGTGTGTGTGTGTGTTTGTATGTGTGTATGTGTGTGTGTTTGTTTTTATGTCTATATACACTACAAGAAAATGATGAAATAGAAAAGGAAAATAGAGATGCTGAATTTTGTTTCTGAAGTTAGAAATTGAATTGAAATTGATTAGAAATGGAAATAAAATAATACTACAAAAATTAGAAATAGAATAATAATTCATCACTATTAGAAGCCAGAAATTATATGACATTATATGATAATGAGATTAGAAATAGAATTAGAGACAATAATTGAAATGATTTAATCTTCCATCTTTATTATCACTTAGGATCATTGGTAGATTACCTTACGTGATATTTAGCAATGGAATATTTTATTTCTATATGTATTTGTTATTGAAAATAATAACTTCTCTAAAAATTATGATAAAATTCATTTCTATCACAATTTTTAATGAAATGGTTTGCATATCTGATTTAGAATTTAGTGACGGAATGGAATTCCATCATTGTTATTGAAATAGAGTGTCAATTTGTAACTTTAGACTTTATTAATTTTGGTGATGGTATTCAATTCCATAACTAAATTTGAAATAGAAAATAATTCTATCACTATTTTGATGCTAATTATTTTTTCGACGAACAATTTCTCTATTAGAAAATAATTTTTGGGTTTGGGCAAAATAATCACTAATCTATAATTGCACATCCACCTAATCGAGGTTGCTTTGATTTGTGGTTGTGTTCGTCACCCTAATTGTCTATCATTGAGGTATTCAATTTAAATTTTTCATCCTCCTTATATATTTAGGAGAGTTATTAGTCTTATCATTTTCATTTAGGCATTATTTTTGTTGTTGTATGTTAATTAGCAAGATGTTATATATTGGCATTATGATTTTTTTTTGAAGATCTTTATTATATAAAATGCTTTAAACCATATAGTTAATGCATGGTTTTACTTTTAAATGCATCAATTATTATGGAACCTTAGTTAATTGAGAACAAATAAACACATGACCACTTAACCCCATTGGAATATCATATATTAGGGATGGTGTAATCATTTTATGATGGTTTTATTAACCACAATTATAATATAATCTTAATTTGTTGGGTTTTTTAAATCGAAATGAAGAAATACATATTTTAATGAATGATAACTATTTACATATCTCAAGAGTGAATCTCTTAGCCATTATATATTTTTATTATGGTCTTTGATATATAAACTAAATTTAAAATAAAACTTATTAGCATATACACAACTTAAGCAAAGGAGAAGAAGTATAAGATGATGATGATGATAATGATGAAAAAGAAGTAAAAGAAAAAGAAGACGAAGAAAAAAATTACAAGTAGAAAGAAAATGAGGAAAAGAAGAAGAAATAGTAGAATAAGAAGAATGAGGAGGAGGAGAAGCAAAAAAAAAGAAGAATAATAGAAGCAAAATAATAAGAAGAAGAAAAAGGAGAGGAGAAGAAGAAGAAGAAAAAAAAGATGGAGGAGGAAGAGGAGGAGAGAAAGAAGAAGAAAAAAAGTAGAATAAGAAGAAATAAAATAAGAAAAATATCAAGAAAAATCAACAAAAGAATGAATAGAAGAAGTTGAAGAAGAAGAAGAAATATGAGTTGAAAAAAGATAAAAAAGATGAAGAAGAAACATGAAGGATTAGAAGAAGAAAAAGAAGAAGAAGAAGAAGAAATAGTAGGAGGAGGAGGAGGAGGAGGAGGAGAAGAAGAAGAAGAAGAAGAAGAAGAAGAAGAAGAAGAAGAGGAGGAGGAGGAGGAGGAGGAGGAGGAAGTGGAAGAAGAAGAGGAAGAAGAAGAAGAAGAAGAAGAAAGAAAAGAAAAAGAAGAAGAAGAAGAAGAAAGAAAAGAAGAAAGAAGAAGAAAAAGAAAAGAAAAGAAGAAGAGA